>CAKNWU010209412.1:0-15877 GCA_932072015.1 Andricus quercustozae | reverse complement strand
CTTTTTAAGCATTAGCAGGCAACCCTATTTCCCAGCACTGTTGTTGGCACCCTGGGGTCGTTCGCCACCGGCGAAAAAAATGCTGATGTTAGCAACCTATTTAATGTTTTGACTTGAAATTTTTTTGGTTCTTTTTTATGTATAACTTCTTTAATTTTCAATATTGAGGGCCAAAAATTTAGCTGAATGGTGTCAAAATGTATTACTTTGAGATAAAATCATCACTTTTTATGCTGTGTGTAAAAAAGGTATTTATTTTACAAAATCAAGGTGACAATTTTACGTGAAAAAATATTGTCTTTTATTTTCAAAATAAAATCGATTATTCATAAGAAAAAGTTTTATTTTGCATAATATTCATACAAATACTAGTAGATACAGTAATTATTGAAGAAATTTGATTTAAAAAAAAACACATTTTTGTATGTCCCGTAACAATCAAAGCATATCTAGAATAGGTGAATCTCGCAAGATGGGCGTTAGCACGATGAACAATGAACATCCTTCATTGGGTTTTCGCTGACTCTTTCTTGGGCATAAATCACACCTTTTTTGTAGTCAAATTTGACTTTTTCTACTGCTCGTATATTTTCGCCATCCATTTTGAGAATTAAAGCGAATAAAAATTTGGGAGCACAAAACACTTTTATGATCACAGCTGGCACCCTGGGGTCGCTAGCGACCAAACTTCACGTTGGAGCACTGCGGGTTACACACTGATGAAGGTAGGCTAGTAAAACCAACATGGTAGAGACAATAAAGTCTCTACTTTAACGCCAGATGGCGCTCGAAGTACTACTTTGAAACTTAAAAGCAAGTAAAACTACTATTGAAAAATTCACCTTCGCGAACGACCCCAAGGTGCCAGCCAAGGGTTAATAGACTTAAAGTTGAAGAGCATCGTATTTTGCAACAACTACGTTAAAATTCCATGGGAATATTGGTTGGTTTTCGCCTACTGGACATTCCC
Source organism: Andricus quercustozae (assembly GCA_932072015.1). NCBI lineage: Eukaryota > Metazoa > Arthropoda > Insecta > Hymenoptera > Cynipidae > Andricus > Andricus quercustozae. Next base: position 14,907 of record CAKNWU010209412.1, on the reverse strand, counting down.
TGACTTCTTGTGGGCTCATACTGACAATAGCATCTGTTCTCATGTTTACTTTCACCCGTTTTCCATTAGGCTTATATATTCCACGAAGAATTCCACTATGCTGCAATATTCCAAAAACGTCACCATTGGATGCTGATAACACAATTTGTTCCTGGGTAGGCAATTTCTGCATGAGATTAGGTTGTGCTCGCCATAGAATTGGTATATCTGCAGGAAAAACGTATCTTCGAAATTCGAACTGACGGTTCCTATTCTTCATGGGAATCAGCCGAATGAGTCCAAGTTGTCCAAGTCCATATCCAAGTACTTGAGAAGAAATAGTCCAGGCAGGTGGAGAGCTAGACCTAGTACGAGAAGGAGGATCCTCAGAAGGAGACCTGCCAGAAGAACGAGGTCTTTCAGAAGAAGATGGTCCGCAACGAGGAATATCAGGATTAAGTTCGCCATCTGGATTACAGCTGGATTGCGAACTTAATTCTGCAAGAAGAAATAGAGCATTAATTTTTTTTAAAGAATGTACTCTTGCGTTGTTACTTTTACCACGAACTCCTAGAGGCATTATTGTGAGGCGAGATTGAGGACATTGAAGGAAGTTACACCTGGAAATATGTTCGAATGCTTGATCAGCAATATTCAAGGAAAATTATTCGGGAATGTTCTTAGAAAAGCTTTATTTTTTACTTTTTTGTTCAAAACGAATCCGAACCTGAATTTCATTCCAATTTAATCTCGTAGACAATTTCACAAAATTTCAAAAGGCTATTAAATAAATTTAAAATAAAAACTTTTTTTAGATTTGAATCCAAGTTAAATAAATGTATTAAATTAGGTAAAGACCAATTAGATAATTTACATCAATGTAACGTAGTTTATAAAATCACATGTAACTGCGGCAGGACTTATGTAGGACAAAGGAAACGCTACCTACACATTAGAATAAAGGAACATAAAAATAACATCAACCATGTTGAAAAAAATCATTAAGTTAGAGCTAAACATTTGGTTCAATGCCATAATAGAGATCCAACTGCCATTACTTGGGATGGGGTTGAAATACTATATGTTAAACCTAATTATTATAAACGTGCCTTTGCCAAAGTGGTTTTTATTCAAAAAGAAGGCGAAAGCTGTCTCATCAAAGTAACTGATTTAGATTTCTTCAACCACAGACAGGTCGACAGCAGCCATCAAGAAAACTTGTTTTTTGGCTTCAGGGGTCTCAAAACGTGAAAATCCTTTCAAAACTGAGTCGGACGAATCTAATACGTTCTCTATGATAAATGATCAGAATGTAAAAAAGCAGTTGCGAAAGAATTCGGATAAAATAGGGCACATTACTGTTCGCGGAAAGCTGAAGAATGAACTTAATATTATAGATATATAGTATTATTATATTTACCTATAGAATTAAGGATGACCGCCAAGGTGAAGATGAGAGTATACACAGTCCTCATTTTTGCCAGGAAGAGGAAAGACTGATGAGTGTATTAACGAAGAGTTAAATAATAGTATATAAGCAATGCGCTTGTCCTTTCGGGATATTTATATTTCATAAATTAGATTTGCACACATGTCCGCGCAATGATTTCAGTTTCATGAAAGATTATGCAATAAAGATAAAAAGAAATATCATCTGAATCTAGAGGATTTATCACACGCCTTTTTTAGAAAATTGTTTGTCTTTCACGTTCAAGAATAGCGAAAAAGAATACAAACAGAGATAGCTTAATTCCTGATTATTTATAACTTCTAAGTGTTGCAAAATAACGTAATATAATAATATAATAATGCACACAAATCATTTAGAATAATGATACTTTCCCGTCTACTAGAGAGTTGAAAATTTCTCCATGCATTACAATTTCTCTAAATATAAAGATTTGGGTTATGATAATGTAGATTCCAGGCAATTCATCGAATCAGCAGTCTAAAGAATAGACTTAGAAATTTAAAGAATACAATGCAAATTGGTAACGTCATTTTGGATTTCTGCAAAAAAGAAAATATTTCTGTGCAAAAATTTTCCTAATTATTTTAAAAACGAAGAAAGTTACTCAGTTTTTGAAATGTTGAAAGTTTTTCAAATTTTTTGAGAAAAATTCGATATTGTTCAACAACCATGTTGAAATTTTAAAAGTTTTAAAGCTTAAACATCTTCAAGGTAATGTGCTTGAAGTTCTTAAGGTTCAAATGAACGAGATTTTTTATTAATTGCTTTATAATCTAGAAACTATGCAAAAATATATTTCGTTAATTTGAACGTTCATAACTTTAAATTACGAGGAATGGTTCATGGTACTCAAGTTATTTTTGCCTTTCTTCGCCGTGCCTCTTCTACGGTTGTTCCGTAGGAAACCACCATCAGGCTGTCTAGTCTCAAAATCCCGAGACGATCCGAGACTGGAGTCTCAGAAACCGATACCGATACATTACAGTTAAAAGTTGTTACAATGTTCCTTCAATTAGATTGAATTTACCAAAAATCTAAAAAAATAACATGCTTTAGCTAATTCAACGTTAAAGATGACATGGAAAAAGCAATTTAAACTAAACTATTTTTAAGCGACAGAATAATGAGTTTTTGTCAATCACTCACCACTTTATTGTTATTTCCATAAACGTTCCATCGAAGCCAATCGTGTAATACCTTCTCATTATGATCAGAATTTAAAAATTACAGTTAGACTCACCATTTTTCACTAATGTCTTCATGAAATTGTATGTTGTAAACATGTTCGTCTTTAAACATGAGGCATCATCCAAATTTTCAACAAGTCATAGTAATAAAAAATGAAAAAACAATGAAAAAGTATAATCAATTTGTAATTGAGGTTTTAAATTCAGCAATCGAACAGTGCCGTCAGCTTCAATCCTTTCATCTTTTGGTGAGTAGAAGGACAATTAAGGAGAGAACATATTTGCTTATCACTTAATATCGATTTAGCCTTCACTTTTGACAAATGTTAAATATAAACAACTAACAAATTAATCGACTGAAATCTCGGCTTCTATCGGCGTGGCTGACTTGCATGTGCTAGGAAAATTTAGTGCATCGTTTCGGCGTACGTTCTTAATTATTTCTCGAAAACTAAGGCAAATCCCATTTTGTTATGTACAGGGCTTGTAGAGGACATTGTAAGCTATCTATATAAAAAATGAATAAAATAAACAGTGGTTTTCTCTTTTTCAGAAATTCAGTTTAAATATTAGTTTTTGAAAAATCCAATTTTTTGACATTTTTTTGTACAAAAAATAAGTTTTTAAAACTGCGTTCTATTACGAATAATTTAAAAATAATGCACCTTAATATCATTAAAATCTTCAAAGTTATGAATTTTTCTGAAAAAAGGACAAAAATGTTCTATTTTGAATGTCTCCTAAGTTTTTTTATTAGTTCAAAAATTATTTTAGGGTTTTTCTTTTAACACCTAAGAGAACGGACACTAGAATTTTCATCAAAATTAGTAAACATAGATGAAATTCTTGAGATGTCAATATGTCAATATTTCCATCCAATATAAGACAGCTGACAACTAAACAACTTTGATGGCATGAGCCATATGCTATTATTTAGTTAGCGGCACAGTGTTACTATCCACTTAGGAAAAAAAATATTTTTCGGTTTCTCTGTGATTTTTAGCCGAAATTTATGTCCTTCGTAGAGGAGACTACCCTTTGTTTTCTATAACAATAGATAACATGTAACTTTTTTATCTGATTTCGGAAGGCAAACAATATCATATTTCAGATATATATTTTTTCAAATAGAATTAAAGTTGAAGAGAATCATATTTTGCAACAACTACGCTAAAATTCCATGGGAACATTGGCTGATTTTCCCCTACTGGACATTCCTCGATTTCTTCGCGGGTCATGCTGACAATAGTGCCGCTTATCATGTTTATTTTCGCCCGTTTTCCACTTGGTCTATATATTCCACGAAGAATTCCACTATTCTGCAATATTGCAAAAACGTCACCACTGGATGTTGATAATACAATTTGTTGCTGGGTAGGCAATGGTCCCATGAGATTCGGTTGTATTCGCCATTGAATTCGTTTATCGACAGGAAAAATGTATTTTCGAAATTCAAAAAGACGGCTTTTATTCCAGCTGGGAATAAGACGAATAAGTCCAAGCTGTCCAAGTCCATATCCAAGTACTCGAGAAGAAGAAGTCCAGGTGGATGGAAGTCTAGACCTGGTACCAGAAGGAGGATCCTCAGAAGGAGACATGCCAGAAGAACGAGGTCTGTCAGAAGAAGATGGTTCGCAACGAGGAACATCCGGATTACGTTCGCCATTAGGATTGCAGTCGGATTGTGAACTTAATTCTGCAAGGAGGAATAGAGGATTAATCTTTATTGAAGAATATACTCTTGTATTGGTTACCATGAACTTCTTGTGGCATTATTGTGAGGAAAGATTAAGGTAATTGAGGGAAGTTAACCCTGGGAAAACTAAACGATTCCAAAACCTACATTTTATATCCCTTCAAATCGATCGAACGGCCGCTTTAAAAGTACCGATTCTACATCAGCTGAGATGAATTGACTATTTTTTTAAATTCTTGAATTCAACCGAAATCCCACAAATTTTCTTTATTGATAATAATCATAGCTACTAAACCAGACATACATTTTTCAACCTTCATTTCTTTCTTTTAAGTAAATTACCATCATACCGGAGGAATCGCTACTCCAGGGTGAATCACTAAATTCGTTTTTGCAATACCATCAAAGGTTTAATAATTATATTTTCAAATTGATCTTGGGCGTAATAGATCACGCAATGTCTCTACTTGGAATGGCCGTTTCTAATATGCGCCCTGATCAAGGCACATTTCCAGGGCTTTTCAAGGTTTGGAGAAGTGGGGACGGCACCTCAGAGACAACTAAAGTCGCCTGCGGCCCAACTGGGCCCGAAACGGCGGCTTGCTAACGAGATTGTCACCCCTACCAGGGTCAGGAGGGACTTGAAATCCTTCAGCCCTTACAAGTCTCCTGGCCCAGACGGCATATATCCAGTCCTCTTACAGAGGGCTGGAGAGACCATCATAGGGCTGCTAGTGAGACTTGCTAGGGCTAGTCTGACGCTGGGACATGTCCCGGCGGCATGGAGGGGTACGAGACTAGTCTTTATTCCGAAACCAGGTAGGATCGGTTATACCTTACCCAAAGAATAACGACCGATCAGCCTAACATCTTTCCTACTAAAAACAGTGGAAAGACTTGTGGATAGATATATGCGCGAGAAGGTCTTATCAAGGAGGCCACTTCACAAAGAGCAACACGCCTATAGGGCTGGTCACTCGACGGAGACGGCCCTAAGCGGGGCAGTAAACCTAATTGAAGGAACACTGAAGGAGAAAGGCCTCGCGATTGCAACCTTTATGGACATCGAAGGAGCCTTTAACAACACCTCTGGAGAGGTGATCAGGGCGGCCATGATCACACATGGTGTGCCTACTGTAGTCGTGGAATGGACGTGCCACATGTTGCCCAACAGGAATCTAACTACCACTAAGGGTGATAACACTTTATGTGAAACCGTTGACTCGAGATGCCCGCAATGAGGAGTATTATCGCCCTGGCTGTGGTGCCTAGTAGTGGATGAACTGCTTCATATACTCTCGAGTCGGGGTCACCACATCATAGGCTATGCGGACGGTATACTAGTTATCGCGCGCGGCCAGCATCTGGATGCGCTCTTGGGAGTAATGCAGCAAGCACTGATGATAGTGGATTCATGGTGTAAGAAAACTGGACTACCGGTCAATCCGAGTAAGACAGGCGCGGTTGTTTTCACCAGAAGGTATAAGTAATTCTGGATAAGAAGCTGTTATGGAATGAGCACCTGGAAAACAAGTGCAAGAGGCTAGTAGCGACTCTATGGCTCTGTTGGAGAGCCATAGGGAAAAGCTGGGTCTTGTAGCCGGAGACACGATCTTGCGACCCAGGCTAACCTATGCGGCGGTGGTCTGGTGGAGCACGGTCGAGCTGTCCACTGTGAAGTCTCGACTGGAAAGGATCATGGGACTGATTTTGACAGGCATCACTGTTGCCTTGAAGTCGTCACCCACGATGGCACTGGGGGCACTAATAGAGTTGGAGCCCCTCCATCTCACCATCAAGGCCGTCGCTGCCAAGGCGGCCTGGAGACTAAATTTGGTAAATGACAGAAGGATCTCGACAGCAGTGAAGATCCCAGTCGACATCGAGAGGTGGCCGACCCTGAACATGCCCAGGGACAAAATGGTCACTCGCTACCTCTTCCACAACAAGTATCGAGTTAGCCTATCCACGAAGGAGGAATGGGTTAACGGCGACGCACACCTGCACAGTGATGAAGACAACTGGTTTACAGATGTCTCCAGGAACGAGGAGATCGTAGAAGCTCGTAGAAGAAATCGAATGGGCTTCACAATCGAGTTGGCGTCCTACGCCACAGTTCTACAATCAGAGATTATGGCCATACTCCAGTGCGCCTACAAGGCAAAAGAGTATGACAACAAAAGAAACATCCGTATCTGCTCAGATAGCAGGGTTGCTATATTGGCCTTAAATAGAACAACGACCACGTCGCTATTAGTATGGGAGTGCTTTGAGGCACTAAATATGCTAGCGACGGAAAACCGAGTTACTCTGCTATGGATCCCTGGACACAGCGGTATCAAGGGCAATGAGATATGGGATAGGCCAGCCAAACTAGTAGCAAGAAGAAATTTTACTGGACCCGAGCCAGTTGTAGGTATTTCCAGTAGGTCAGTCACGGAAGAAATGTTTATAGGACATGGGAACCTCGGATATCACAGACATAAGATAGGGCTTGCGGGAAGTCCTCTCTGTCGTCTATGCGGAATGGAGGATAAGACAGCTACTCACATGCTTTGTCACTGCTCTGCGATTACGGGGAAACGTCTAACACTTACTGGCAGTTACTGCATCAGTGAGTCGGAGATATCAGCCAACGCCGTGGCTGCGGTCATCTCCTTATGGAGAGGGCTTCGGGGTCACGCTTAAGCTCACAAGGGGACGCAACAGAATTACCCAAGTGTTAGGGGCTGAATAATGTACTTAAATTTATAGATATATAGTATTATTATATTTACCTATGGAATTAAGGATGACCGCCAAAGTGATGGCGAGAGTATACACAATCCTCATTTTTTCCAACTAGAAGGACCGCTGATCAGTTTACTAAGGAAGAGTTAACTGTTGTTAACGAAATCTAAAGTATTAATCTCGCGACTTCTTGCAAAATTGTTTGTCTTTCAGGTTCAAGACGAGAGAAAGATAATAATAACCGAGACTGCGTAATTCATTTTTATTTATTACACTTCTTAATGTGTTAATGTAACATGAAATAAAAATATAATCAAAGTAACATAATATATAATCATACAAAAAATCCGAAGTATCTATAAATATAACGATATCAATATGACAGGTCTTATAATAATCGATAGTAATGATAAAAAATGTGTACTTTCTACAGAATTTTAAAAATACATGACTTTTCCAGAATCTTAAAATTGATTAACTCTTCGTTTTTCCTCTAAAAACAATGAAAAAACAGGGAAGAAACTTAAATAACAATTTTGAAGACTCCCAAAAAAAGAGAATCAAAATGAAACTATTTTTCAAATATTTTAGGCGATTCCAAGTGAGCCAAAGAATATTTTCGTGATCTTACGGGATTTCAAAGTATTTTAACGAGTTAAAACAAATAATTTTTTATAATTTGAATATTTCAAGGGGTTTCTTATGATACAAATTTTTACAAGGATTTCAACTTTTTTCCAGCTATTTATAATCATTGTATCAGATTTAACCCCGCGTACTTAACGCTTCGTCTAAATATTTGTTTTAAACATTTAAAACCCAAGGATTATCTAATTTTACGACGAATTCGTCACTGTTGCTAAGGTAGGTTTTCTCGAAGTAAAATGATATTAAAAATAAATGTGTCGTAAAAAACGAAATTAACGTACATACTTCTTAAATGTTATACTTATTTCTTACAATGAATGATTTATACAGCAATAAGATTGATAATGATATTGATCAAATCTTATAAAAAAATCACTGCTTTTAGCCTTTTTTTCAACTTATAAGATAGAGTTTCGAAATATAAATCTTAAGATAAAAATAAGCGATTTTGCCGAGAATATGTACCTTATAAGTACAATATACTCTAGAAATCTGGACCGAGGACACGAATAAATGTTACATGACAGCTGAGTAATCATAAAGAATGTTTACTTGTGGAATGGAAATTTATACTCAGCTGACAACGCCAGATTCGACGCGTGCGTTAATTTGTTATCGTAAGCATTCTTTGTCTTAATGGCAACATTTTTTCTACAAATTGCCATCCAATCAGAGAACTTCAGAAATAATGCCATATATAATACTTTTTTTTAATCTTGAAGATCTAACTAATATCTTTTAATTATGACAGTATTATTAAGATTGATTAGCTTTTTATTAATAACCAGGTAAAAATTGTATAAATTATCTAATTTTATTGAAGAAAAATGTTTAAAATAAGAAAATTAAAAATTAGATTTTTAAAATATGAAATGGAAATATAAAATGCTTTGGGATTTGAGGTTGCATCCGATAACCGACAAATCTCGAATTTTGAGCTTCGCAGAAATTTCAAGTTTACGAATAAATACTTGTTATGATTATTCAGCAATCAAGCAATATTTCTTCATGTTTTTGGTCCAGATTTAATGAGTTAGATTTGCAGTTGATTTTACCGAAACCTGTGTATCAATGACAATCTTTTTATTTAGTTTTTAGTTATGATCAGTTGTTAACTTCAGATAATTTTACATAATTTAATGACGAAATCAATATAAAGGATGCATTCCAGCAACCAAAATGCAGGAGATGTTAGGTTTTTTTCGTCAACAAATGTGACGAAATTGAGACCACCTTTTTATCGACCATAATTCAAGAGGTTTCGTTAAAAAAAATGATTCGGTCATTTGTTCCGTATGAACAATTGCATTTTTTAAACCAAGCCACTACAAAATATTTTGACTACATTGTGAAGGGTTAAAATAATTCAGTGTAAGGAAATTTAAAGCATTTCCTTAAAAAGTTTTGAACTTCAGTTATCTTTAACCTCTTGATCAATGTAAAAACTGAAAAACTGAATTGCTTTCAATATTGGTATTGCTTAATATGAACCAATTATGGTTAAATTTTGTTTCAGTACATTTTGACGCCGTTTCGTTGTTCAAAATTAAACTTGATTTTCTTCTTTGCACCAAGTTACCGTTGAACTGAAATGCGATAATATGTATTATTATTATTAATATATTGCAGTGATCCCTTCATGTGTTCTTGAAGTACCAATTACTGTTTTCTTTAATCATCAGTCTTAGATACAAAAATAATGCTTCTGTGCCGCAATCATGGGTATCCAGTCCGCCACTGTTGATCTGGGAGGAAGCAAGAACAAATAGGAATATATATTTTTTTAGGTTTGCATTATCCCTAGTCTGGCCCAGATCTGGCCAGAATAGTGGAGTATTATGATATATTTCCCAAAGCTCAGTATCACAATAATCCATGAAAAATCCAACGATCTGGTGGTGCTCATCTGCTACGCCTCGGAGAATTTTTTGAACAAGAAGCAGCACTTTTGTCAGCTATTTTACTCTATCTAAACAATTTACAGCATTAAAAAATATTTATGGATAAAATAATAGTTATCATCATTTTTCTACAAGTTCAGGTACCACACGAAGTAACATCGAAGGACATTGACTATAAGCTTCATCAAGCCGACGGCAGAGGTCTGGCGTATTTTTTTGTACAAGTTTAACATCTTGGATTTTTGAGCCTTTCATTCAGAAGTATACTTTCAATATCTACCATTGAACATCCATTTTTCTCCATGTACTGCATCATTCGTTAACATTATTCCGCAAAAATCACAATCTTTGTATTTCGTTACATAGTTAACAGGAAATCGGCAACGTCGTACTACACTTCATCCTTAGGGTAGATTTGTAGGCAGAGGAGGATCTTGAAAATGAATCACATTTAGTTTAGGAAAATGCTCGGGAATACATGCACGGCTGACTTGTGAAGCTAATTCTGTAAGAACAAATCGAAATGGATATATGTTAAATTCTTGGTACTCACAATATTGTTTGACTTTCACCTGAAAAATGCTTACGTAAATGTCGATAGGCGTCTCCGGGGTGCTCGAAGATACCAAACTTGGCCGCCTCTTATCTAGTAATTCTTCTGAATGAACGAATCGTTTCAGCCAATCTCATTCCAATAGGTTTTCCACGTACATACACTACTTTATCAATAATTATAAGAGAATAAGAAGAGGCAAGAAATATAGGTCATTATAGTTATTAGGTTATTAGGTTAATATAGTTAATACAGGTTAAGATCGACACGTGATTATTTTTCAAACATCATTCCTGAATGACCTTTCAAATCCGCTTTGTAGAAACTGTTTGTTTGTGGTGCATTTTGCAAAGGAAACTATACTATCCAGATGTCGATTGTCCTTGCCAATTGCGAATTTTTGTTTCGGTTCAAAATTTTTGTTATGAAAACTTATTACCTGAGTATCAATTTGCCAAAGCAGTAATATGTACTTTATCGCAGTTTTCGAGAAAATCGACTTTGAAATATTTGCCACAGGCCATGTAGAGTTTTGTTAAAAACACTTCCGAACAGCCGGCAACTCCAGCAATAGCGCTTCGTCTCCATGGCCGGAATGTTGCGTCTTCGATTCTGACTGCCTGCACTATTTTTTACGTTTCTAACGCAACCTGGCATATATGAAGCTGAAGGTAACGACCGTTCGGAAGTATTTTTCGCCAGACTCTATAGGTAATTGACAAATTGTAAGTAAACTTTAGAACCTAAAGTGGCCATCAAATTATTATTAGCCATTGAATATTTCATAACGGAACTTGATTGTGTCACATTTAAAATCTAAAATCCAAAAGGGGCATTTCTGAGAATAACAAATAATAATTTAATTCGTAAATTAAATATGTAAAGTGGATTTGAGGTGAGGAGTTTGATGAAAACGAGAATATTAGGTAACATACGCGCGAAGTACCTGCGCGCTGCCCACTATACCACCTATACTTTTTGTGGTCGCTCAATCTGAATCCGAGGTCTGCTTGATCACGTGATGTCAAGATCAAGGTGATTTCGAGGTAAAACTGGGGAAAACAACCTTTATGGTTGATACTCTATGGAACTCAACTACGCAGCTAATTTGATTCTGGGAGGCTATTGTGCAGCCAAGAGAGTGGCAGGACAATACTGTTTGGCGCTATGCATGGTAGAAAAATATATCGTAGCCCTGAGGAAAATTTAACTGTATTGCGCCATGTGTATTGTAAATACTGTGTATCATAGTAATAATGATTATTATATACGATATAGTAATGTATAGGGGCATAATTTCTGAAGTGCACCCACCTCGAAAATGAAAGTTGTCCGATCGGGCTAAACATTGGCCTAATTGTAGTCCTATTAGATAGTATTCCTGACACAAAAAATTAATTCATTTTAACAATTATTTATCAAAGTGGAGGGGTTACAATTTTTGGGGTTTTTAGGCAAAGCCTTACTTTCAAACATTTGTAACTTTTTTCCTATTGCCTTAATCAAAACTGCATTAAAAATGTTTTTGATAGACTTTTTCAACAAGTTTCTCGGGGTTGTACCGATTTTAAAAAAAAGTCAAAATTTGACCCTAATTTTTGGAAATAAAAATAAATTTGATAAGTTTAAAAAGTTCCCGTTTTTTGTGGAGGTCCGTCATTTCGGTACAAAATTAACCTTTCTTATTGAAAATTCATCTTTTTTGTAAAAAAATAAATTATCGTGTTGGAAATTCAATATTTTTGTTAGAAAATCGTCGTTATTTTTATTTGAAAATTCATATTTTAGTTAATATATCAACAATTAGATTTTTCATTGAGAAATCATCTTTTTCGGTTAAAAAGTTGGTTGAAGATTAGTCATGTTAGTTCAAAACTCATCTTTGGTTAAAAATAGATATTTTTAAACAGAATAAACTTTGTTGTAAATACGTCTTTTTGGCACAATTTTAAACTTTTTGGTCGAAAAGTCAACTTTTTGGTTGAAAATTAACCTTTTAGATTGAAATATCAACTATTACATTTTTCGTTAAAAGAGCTTAACTTTATTAGGAATTTGAGGAACACTTAGAAATTTTCAAACAAATTTTAACAGTACACTATAATGGTCTTGCATTTTAAAGCGTTTTAATTTGGTTTAGAACATGAAAAGTTATACAATTAAAAAACAGAAGCCACCCAAATTTAACAGTTTATTTCGAGCTCCTAAAACACTTTTACTACTAAAAATTCAAAACTAAAAACGTGCGAGCTTGAGCGATTCAAATTGAAATTAATGAATAAATCCTGCATTTTATACCCTGCTTCAACTTGAGTCTCTAATTTATAAATTCTAATTGAAATCATTCTTTAAATTTTGATAGGAAATTGTTTAATTTTGAAACATTTATGTAGAGAAAGTGTCTCTAATGTTAAAAGCTTAAATTGCGATTTTGATTGTTTTATATTAATAGTCGGTCAAATGTTAAAAGACTTTATTTTTTAAAGCATGCAATTTTAAATGTTTTAAATTAGAATCAAATAAACTTCCAATTTTTTAATATGACATCATTCCATTCTATAAAGGATTTTAATATAGAGTTACACCATTTGAAAAAAATTTTGATTAGTTCACGTTAGCGTAAGTATAGCACCAGCCTTATGTCAAAATATATAGTTGGTGTTAAATTTTATTTTTTCGCATTCTACTTTATATCTTGATTTTAAATTTTCATTTTATTAGCAATCTTCCACAATTTTTTGGTGACGATCACCAAATTGCATAGAGCAGAATGGAATGGACTAATATGATCTCTGCAATTCTTTAATTTGTAATTTTATTATTATTTGTTTAAATGTTTTCAATTTGGCGTCTTATTTCTATCATTTAGCAAATGGTGTGCAGAGTCATGAATTTTTCCAGTTGAAAGATAGTACAATATTGTCGATAATAAAAGAACCTCAAGAACTGGTCATAGATTTCATATCAAAATACAATTTCCATAAAGGTCTTATGTCACAGAATGATCTTCAAAGTAAAGATATAATAGTATTTAGAAAGAAAAAACTTTTTTACTGTATTTAAAAATTTGCTCATTGAATATATTGTTGTTATTTTTAGATGCATTTACTTATAAAGAAAATGATCTATTTCACGTTCTAAATAGTACATTAGAAGGTAGAATTGTCTTAGATAGATACAGAATATCGAAGGCACTTGATTACTCTAAATTAAAGAATATAGTGATCTTAGACCTATGAAAAGAAAATCCTGCGACATACACGTAAGTTTGATTATAATTGGCAAACAATCAATGTATTAATAAAACAAAGTTGAAAGCAGCATGGTATTTCTTTGCTCGTATGGTATTTGCATGTTGAAGAGGTGGAAGTCTAATTATTTATTTTTTTTCTTAACCCCTCATGTTTTATTTATTTAAAAATGTATCTACACTAGATGACCCTGTAGAGTAGATGTGCATTGTACCTTTTAGTGTATTTTTCAATTTTTGCAATTGACAAAATTCTCATTAGTGCATTCATTTGAGATTGGGTATTTTTTGGTATTTGGAAAAAATGTTATTATCAAATTTTGTCGAGCTATGTAGAAGTACATGTTTATTTATTTAGATTAAATACTTAAATACTTATTACTTAAATACTTATTTTTCTAAATTGAGTACTTTTCTCTGTTAAATCTCACATTTAAATTAGATTATTTGACTAAGGAGTTTGCGCAATTATTATCACAAATTTTTCAGTGGCTTCTTTAACAAGAAGTCATCCAGCCTTAATTTCGTTAATCATTAATTACATGCAAGTTTTTTTTAGTCAATTTAAACTAATTCAGAGTTAGAGAGCTGGCTCAATGAAGTAGACACGAAATTCAATGTTTTAAAACCTATATTACTTGTTTTTTTATTTTATATTTGTCTGTTGTCTACAGGATTAAACCTGAACAGTTTTTCAAGCTTTAGCAAGAAATTATTGAACTATTCCCAACAGAGGATAAAGATTTATTTTATATGACATACTACAGAAATGAATACGGGCAAGTTGTGAGTGATCAAGGTTGTTTGTACAATCATTACAAACTTATTAGAAAACAATTAAGACTAACGGGTATTTTAACGGAATCCTTAGACGAATGAGATATTATTTCTGAATTGGAAGGAACTGAAGGTTACTAATAAAAAAAAAACATTTTACAGAGTATTGTATTAAAGAAATTCGTTTTTGTGATCAATTTTTTTTGATCCTGTGTTCATACGGAAAAAAGTACAACATTTTTGTTCGTTCGTGTCTTGTACGTTTTTTTTTTAAATTGTCCACCAGGGATACTCTTACGAATTGGAAATAATCATTTATAATTTAATAGCTCGAATCCGATTTCGAAAGATGTATGCTTGAAGAGGTGAAAAAACACCTCCCACCTAATGCAAAAGATTGTGTGCCACTTTACTCCTCATTTTGCATCAGTTGGTCTCCATTAGCTTCAAAAATTCTCCCTATTTGATTAAAATCAAAGATAAAGGAGGTCAAGGAGTTTGTCAAAAGTAAAAGGGAATTAATTGACGAAGGTATTTTATTTTTTTACCACAATTATTTGGCTTATTCCCTTACGCTCTCAATTATATTATCAAATTTATTTAAAATTCGTAAGTTACTGTTCTGCAGAACCTAGACTCAAAAAGTGATGCTTTTTATATTTCACCGAATCCATTTCATAGCAGACAGGCAGCGCGAGGACAATTTGAAGTCACG
>CAKNWU010209397.1:0-11481 GCA_932072015.1 Andricus quercustozae | reverse complement strand
CTTGACCATCACTAATGGTTGTTATTAGTCATTGCTAAGGATTGTTATTAAACGATTCTAGGGAGTGTTATAGAACGTTGCTAAGGGTTCTTATCGAATTTGGCTAGGGGATGTTATTGAGCGTTAGTGAGAGTTGATGCTAAACGTTGCTAAAGATTGTCATTCTCCGTTGTTTTAGACTGACAAACCATATCCCACGGTATCATCTCCACATCCTGAGGATCTCCTCATATAAGCCTCTATCCTTCAGAACCACCCCTATACGACTGAGCTAAGGGTTATTATTAACTATTTTTGAGTGTTGTCCGTTGCTAGATAGTTGCATTGATCGCTGTTAAGGGATGTTACTGTCCGTCACTAGTGGGTGTTATTAATCGTTGCTCAGGGTTGTTATTGACATTGCTAGGCATTTGTTTAAATTATTTCTAAGGGTTTTTAAACCGTTTTCGAAGGAGGTTGTATACCGTTGTTGTGGGTTGTTATGGATCGTTGCGAAGGTTTGTTATTGACCGTTTTGAAGATTTGTTATTGTCCATTACTAGTAGAAACTATTATTTATTCCTGAGGATTGTCATTGACGTTTCCAGGGATTTGAATAGATCGTTGCTAAGGATTGTTATTGACCATCACTAATGGTTGTTATTAACCATTGCTAAGCCTTGTTATTAAACTATGCTAGGGGGTTTTATAATACGTTGCTAAGGGTTGTTATCGAATTTTTCTAGGGGATGTTATTGCGAATTGGTAAGGGCTTATGTTAACCATTGCTAAAGGTTGTCATTCTCCTTTGTTATTGACCGACACGAAGAGTTGCTATTGCCCATTGCTAGAGATTCTTATTAGCCGTTGCTAAGGGTTGTTATTGACAGTTTTGAAGGGTTGTTATTTTCCGTTACTTGTGGATATTATAGCCCTTGCTGAGGATGGTTATTGACGTTTGTAGGTATTCATATATATCGTTGCTAAGGCCTGTGATTGGCCATTACTAATAGTTGTTATTGACCAATGCTAATGCTTGTTATTCACCATTGCTAAGGCTTGTTATTAAACGATCCTAGGGGCTGTTATTGAACGTTGCTAAGGGTTGTTATCGAATTATGCTAGTGAATGTTATTGAGCGTTGCTAAGGGTTTATGATAGCCGTTTGCTAAAGTTTGTCATTCTCCGTTGTTATTGAGGGACACGAAGAGTTAAAATTGCCCATTGCTAGATAATCTTATTAGCCGTTGCTAAGGTTGTTATTTACCGTTTCGAAGGGTTTTTATCGTCCGTTACTAGTAGAAACTATTATCTGATCCTGAGGATTTTTATTGACGTTTGTAAGGATTTGCATAGATCGTTGATAAGGGTTGTTATTGACCATTACTAATGGTTGTTATTGGCCATTGCTAAGGCTTTTTATTAAACGATGCTAGGGGCTGTTATAGAACGTTGCTAAGGGTTGTTATCGAATTTTGTTAGGGGGTGTTATTGATCGTTGCTAAGGGTTTATGTCAACCGCTCCTAAAGGTTGTCATTCTCCGTTGTTATTGACCGACACGAAGAGTTGCTAGAGGATCTTATTAGCCGTTGCTAAGGGTTGCTATTGACCTTTACTAAAAGTTGTTATTAACTATGGCTATGGCATTTTATTAATCGATACTAAGGGTTGTTATCGACGGTTTTTAAGGATTGTTATTACCCTTTCTAAAACATCATAGACCGATGTTTGGAGTTTTTCTTGGCTATTGCGAAGGGCTGTTATTATCAATTGTCAGAAAAATGTGTTCACGTTGCTGACACGAAGAATTGTTATTGCCCGTGGCTAGAAGATCTTATTCGCCGTTGCTAAGGGTTGTTATTGACTGCTTCGAAGGGTTGTTATTGTCCCTTACTAGGAGATATTATTAGCCGTAGCTGAGGATTGTTATTGAGGTTTCTAGGGATTTATGTAGATCGCTGCTAAGGGTTGTTATTGACCTTTACTAATGGCTGTTATTGACCATTGCTAAGGCGTTATGTTAACCGTTGATAAAGGTTGTAATTCTCACTTGTTAATGACCTACACGAAGAGCTGCTATTGCCCATTGCTAGAGGATCTTATTAGCCGTTGCTAAGGGTTGTTATTGACTGTTTCTAAGGATTCTTATCATCCGTTACTAGTATATATTATTAGCTATTGCTGATGATTGTTTTTGACTTTTGTAGGGATTTATATATATCGTTACTAAGGGTTGTTATTGACCATTACTAAGAGTTATTATTGACTATTGCTAAGGCTTGTTATTAATCGATGCTAAGGTTTGTTATCGACGGTATTTAAGAATTGTTATTAACCCTTTCTAAACCATTATAGACCGATGCTTAGGGTTTTTCTTGATTGTCTCGAAGGGCTGTTATTATCTGTTGTCAGAGAGTTGTGTTGATCGTTGCTGCGGGCTGTTATTCAACACTGCTAGAGTATGTTATAAACCGTTCCTAAAGGTTATTACTGACCGACGCGAAGTGTTGATATTGCCCATTGGTAGAGGATCTTATCAGCCATTGCTAAGGGGTCTTATTGAGGTTTCTAGGGATGTATGTAGATCGTTGCTACGAATTGTTATTGACCATTACTAATTGTTGTTATTGACCATTGCTAAGGTTTGTTATTAAACGATGGTAGAAGGTGTTATATAACGTTGCTAAAGATTTTTATCGAGTTTTGTTAGGGGATGTTATTGAGTGTTGCTAAGGGTTTATGTTAACCGTTGCTATAGGTTGTCATTCTCACTTGTTATTGACCTATACAAAGAGATGCTATTGCCCATTGCTAGAGGATCTTATTAGCCCCGGCTAAGGGATGTTATTATCCCTTACTAGCGGATATTATTAGCCATTCCTGAGGATTGTTATTGACGATTCTAGGGATTTGTATATATCGTTTCTAAGGGTTGTATTGACCATTACTAATGGATGTTATTGACCATTGCTGAGGCTTGTGATTAAATGATTCTCGGGTGTGTTATAGAACGTTTCTAAGTATTGTTATCGAATTTTTGTTAGGGGATGTTATTGAGCATTGCTAAGGGTTTATGTTAACCGTTGCTATAGGTTGTCATTCTGACTTGTTATTGACCTACACGAAGAGTTGCTATTGCTCATTGCTAGAGGATCTTATTATCCATTGCTAAGGGTTCTTAATGACTGTTTCGAAGGTTTGTCATTGTTCGTTACTAGTGGATATTATTAGGCGTTGCTGGGGGTTGTTATTGACCATTATTAAAGGTTGACATTGACCATTGCTAAGGCTTGTTATTAATCGATGCTAAGGGTTGTTATCGATGGTTTTTAAGGATTGTTATTAAGCCTTTATAAAATATTATAGGCCGATGCTTAGGGTTTTCCTTGACAGTTGCGAAGGGTTATTATTATCCGTTTTCAGAGAGTTGTGTTGATTATTGCTACGGGCTGTTATTCAACACTGCTAGAGTATGTTATAGACCGTTCCTACAGTTATTGACCGACACGAAGAGTTGCTATTGCCCGTTGCTAGAGGATCTTATTAGCCGTTGCTAAGTGTTGTTATTGACCGCCTCAAAGGTATGTTATTGTCCGTTACTAATGGATATTATTAGCCGTTGCTGAGGTTTGTTATTGACGTTTCTAGGGATTTGTATAGATCTTTGACAAAGATTGTTATTGACCATTACTAAAGGTTGTTATTGACCATTGCTAAGGCAAGTTATTAAACGATGATACAGGGTACTATAGAACGATGCTAAGGATATTCATTGACGTTGTTAAGGATTGTTAATCACTTTTTGTAGCGAACATTCTTGACCTATGCGAAGAATTTTTCTAGACTGATGTGAAGGTCTGTTATTATCCGTTCTTAGAGAATTGTATTGATCGTTGCTACGGGTGGAAATTAAGCTTTTCTAGAGGATGTTATTAGCCTTTGCTAAGGGTTGTTATCGAATTTTTCTATGGGATGTTATTATCCGTAGCTAAGGAATGTATTGGCCGTTGCTAAGGCCTGTTATTCAACACTGCTAGAGGATGTTATAGACCATTTCTAAAGGTTGTTATTGACCGAGACGAAAGGTTCCTATTGCCCGTGGCTAGAAGATCTTATTAGCCGTTGCTGAGGGTTTATATTGACCCTTTATAAGGGTTGTTATTATCCGTTTCGAAGGGTTGTTATTGTCCGTTTCTAGTGGATATTATTAGCCGTTGCTGAGGATTATTATGGACGTTTCTAGGGATTTGTATAACTCGTTGCTAAGGGTTGTTATTGGTCATTTCTAAGACTTGTTATTGACCATTGCTAAGGATTGATATTAAACGATGCTAGGGGGTGCTATAGAACGATGCTAAGGATTGTCATTGATGTTAGCAGGGATTGTTATTAACCCTTTTTAGCGGACATTATTGACCTATGCTAAGGGTTTTTCTATACTGCTGTGAAAGACTGGTATTATCCGTCGACAGCTAATTGTATTGATCGTTGCTTCGGATTGTTATTGTCCTTTTCTAGGGGATGTTATTAGCCGTTGCTAAAGCTTATTATCGAATTTTTCTCGGGAATGTTATTGTCCTGTGCTAAGGAGTTGTATTGATCCTTGTTAAGGGCTGATATTCAACACTCCCATAGGATGTTATAGAGCGTTTCCAAAGGTTGTTATTGACCGAAACGAAGATTTGCTATTGCTCGCTGCTAGAGGGTCTTTGTAGCCGTTGCCAAGGGTTGTTATTGATCGTTTAGAAGGTTTGTTAATATCCGTTTCAAAGGGTTGATATTGTTCCTTACTAGTGAATATTATTAGCCGTTGCTGAGGATTGTTATTGACGTTTCTGGAGATGAAAATATAGATCGTTGCTAAGTGTTGCTAGCAACTATTGCTAAGAGCTGTTGTTGACCATTACTAAGACTTCTTATTAAACGATGATAGGAGGTGTTATAGAACGATGCTAAGGGTTCTTATTGAATTTTGCTTAAGGATGTTATTCAGCGTTGCTAAGGGTTTATGTTAACCGCTGCTAAAGGTTGTCATTCTCCGTTATTATTGACCGTCACGAAGAGTTACTGTAGTCCATAGCTAGAGGATCTTGTTATCCGTTGCTAAGGGTTGTTATTGACCGCATCGAAAGATTGTTATTGTACGTTACTAGTGCATATTATTAGCCGTTGATTAGGATTGTTATTGACGTTTCTAGGGATTTGTATAGATCGTTGCTAATGCTTGTTATTAAGCGATGCTAGCGGGTGTTATAGGACGATGCTAAGGATTGTCGTTGACGTTGTTAAGGATTGTTATTAACCCTTTGTAACCGACATTATTGATCTATGCGAAGGGTTTTTTGTAGACTCTTCCGAAGGGCTGTTATTATCCGTTGTCAGAGCATTGTGTTGATCGTTGCTACCGGTTGTTATTGTTGTTTCTAGGGGATGTTATTAACCGTTGATAAGGTTTGTTATCGAATTTTCCTAGGGGATGTTATTGTCCGTTGCTAAGGAGTTGTATTGGTCGTTGCTAAGGACTGTTATTCACCACTACTGGAGGATGTTATAAACCATTTCTAAAAGTTGATATTGAGCGTCACGAAAAGTTGCTGTAGCCCGTTGCTAGAGGATCTCATTAGCCGTTGCTAAGAGTTTTTATTGACCATTTAGAATGGTTGTTATTATCCGTTTCAAAGGGTTGTTATTGTTCGTTATAGTGCATATTATTAGCCATTGCTGAGTATTGTTATTGACGTTTCTAGAGATTTTTGTACATCGTTGCTAAGGGTTGATATTGACCATTGCTAAGAGTTGTTTTTAAACATTGTTAAGGCTTGTTATTATACGATGCTAGGGTTCG
The DNA here is from genome assembly GCA_932072015.1 of Andricus quercustozae. Taxonomy (NCBI): domain Eukaryota; kingdom Metazoa; phylum Arthropoda; class Insecta; order Hymenoptera; family Cynipidae; genus Andricus; species Andricus quercustozae. The sequence continues at coordinate 5,656 of CAKNWU010209397.1, read as the reverse complement.
TCATTGAATTTATTAAGAATTGTTATTAACCCTTTGTAGCAGACATTATAGACCGATTTAAGGGATTTTCTTGACTGTTGCGAACGGCTATTATTATTCGTGGTCAGAGAACTGTGTTGATCGTTGCTACGAGTTGTTTATGTCCTTTTTGTGTCCTAAGCAATTGTCAGGATGTGTATGTGTGGATGTGTGTGTTGATGTCACACTTTTTTGTTTGAAAAAGATAACTTGAAAACGGTTCCAGATAAATTGTTGAAATTTTGAGAGCTTATTTTCACCACTAATATCGTGAAAATTACTGAAGGATTTCTAAAAATATTTATTTCATTTTTTTAGCGCTCAATAATATTTTAAAAACCGGTTTTTAATAGTAAAACTTTTTTCTTTAACATAGCTCAAAGTTAATGCAAGAATAAAAAAAAATCCATGGTTCGGGACGTATCGATTGACCTATAATATTAATATATTTTTTTGAAGAGTAAGGAAGTTATGGTAATGTATAGCATTTTAAAAAACGGGTTTTTATGGTAAACTTAGTTTACTAACATAATTCAAAATCGATGCCAGAACGGAAAAGATTTCTTTATGCGAGGCAAATCGATTGACCGATCGATTGATTGATGAATAGAAAAGGCTTTTTGATCATAAATTTTCAAATAAAATAATACTGACAATTTTTATATAAAAATCATAAAACTTGGAAAGGGATAGGGTGCGACAGAACTTGTCAATTTCTTTTTCCAGCTTAAGAAATTACCATTTCAAATACAAAATTTGATTTGTCGGATTTGTCATTGTATTTTAAAAATTGTTTCTACTATTTTGTAGTTTTGTATTTTTTGTAAATCTGTATTTTTAAACTGATCAAAATGCAAACTTTAGTTTGCCTCATATTTAAAAAATTACTAATGCTTCCTTTATGAGGAAACAAATACATTTTCTAACGGGTTTCGGGTATGTTATTAGCCGTTGAGAAGGATTTTTATAGAATTTTGCTAGGGGATGTTATTGATAAGGGCTTTTATTTATTATTGTTAGAGGATCTTATAGACTGTTCCTAAAGGTTGATATTGACCGTTACGAAGAGTTTCTATTACCGTTGCTAAATCATCTTATTAGCCGTTGCTAAGCGTTATTATCAACTGTTGCTAGATGATGTGATTGAACATTGCTGAGGGTTTATGTTAACCAAAACTAAAGGTTTTTATTGTCCATTACTAAAGAGTTGTCTTAATTGTGGCTAAGGGCTGTTATTCATCACTACCAGATGATCTTTTAGACCATTCCTAAAGGTTATTGACCGTCACGATGAGTTACTATTGCCAGTTGTTAGAGGATCTTGTTAGCCGTTGCTAATGGTTGTTCTTAACTGTTGCTACATTTTACTGAGCAATTCTAAGAGTCGAAGTTGACCGTTACCAAAGGTTGTTATTGCTCATTGCTAGGGAGTTGTATTGATCATTGCTAGTAGCTGTTATTGATTACTGCTAGATGATGTAATAGACCAATGCTACGGAATTATATTAGCTGTTGCTGAGGATTGTTATTGACCGTTGCTTAGGGATGTTATTGAGCAAAGTTAAGGGTTGATGATAAACGTTTCTTAACGCTGTCCTTTTCCATTGATAGACAGTTGTACTAATCATTCCCAAGGGCTGTTATTCGCCACTGTTATAGGAATTTATAGAACGTTCCCAAATGTCCTTATTTTCGTATTAGCCTTTGCTGATGGTTGTTATTAACTGTTGTTCGTTGCATAACTAAGAGTTGATGTTGACCATTGCCAAAGATTGTTATTACCCATTGCCAGGGAATTGTATTGATCGTTGCTAATAGCTGTTATTGACTACTGCTAGAGGATATTATAGAGCGACGCTTGAGAATGTTATTAATCGTTTCCTCGGGTTGTTATTCACCACTGCTAGGGGCTGTTATTGAGCGAATCTAAGGGTTAATGTTGACCGTTGCTAAAGATTGTTATTGACCGTTGCCAAAGAGTTGTATAGATCGTTGCTACATGTAATTGTTATCCATTGCTAGGGAATTTTATTAGCTGTTGCTGAAGGCTGCTATTGAACCCTGCTAGGGGTTGTTATTTTCTGTTGCTAGGGAATGTCGGTAGCCGTTTCTGAGGGTTCTTGTTGACCATTCGTAGGAATGTTTTTGAGCGTTGCTAAGGGTTGATGTTGATAGTTTCTAAAGGTTGTTATCGCAATTTCTTACTGACCGTTCCTAGGGAATGTTATTAAGCATTGCTAAGGGTTGATGTTGAACATTGCTGAAGGTTGTTATCATGCCTTGCTAGAAGGTTGTATCATTTTGGTTGAAGATTCAACTACTTATCTTTTCGGTGAACAATCAAACTGTTTTGTCTTAATTTTCTTTCTTGATTTTGTTGTAACCTTAGCAGGCATCACGAATAATTGTTGGAAATGTCAAATCTAAGAAAATCATGCACTATGAAGTAATAAAGTACCATAATCGAGTATCCCAGTCAAAGTCCAACGACGGCAATGTATAATAATAATGTTGATCCTTCCTGTTGGCCAAACCATAAATTAACAAGGTGGTTTCGTAAAGCAGAAATTTCTCCTGTATTACTGCAAGGTATAATTAATTGTAAGACCGCGATTCGTCGTCCGGCTTGCAGGACGAGAAGGATTCTCGTTAAAATCGAGGCGCGATCAGGCCTTGAGCCTGAAAGAGCGTTTTCCCAAGAGTCGGTGAAACTCCTGAATGGCGACAGCTACCAGCTTAATGGAAGACTGTGGATGTGCACAGTACAGCACAGTACAGCAATGCCATGCCAGTTGCCACATAGCAAGAATGCACGGTGTTATTGCATGCTTCGCTTAAAGCAAGGAAACGCTCGTATCAGATAGCATTGCATAGTACGTGCGTGCTTCGCCTCGTACTGCTTTCGGAAACGTCGGGTATTACGTATGGTAATTCTCTAATTGCTTTATTTCAATCGGGATCCTTCTCACCCCCTGCCTACTGCCCTTCGAAGAAGACCGGATCGACCTTTTTCCTTCGTTTCCTCTACAAACTTCAAGCAATTGCGAATTAGACATCTTTATTTTTCAATGATGTTCGAATGTTCGACACTACAGACTTCAGATAGACAGACAGACTACAGACACACAGACACATTCGTAAAAATCGTTTTTTCTGACTCAGGGGGTTTTGAAACCTGGAGATTAGATGAAACCTGACCAAGTCAAATTATAAATAAAACCAATACCTTCTCATCAGGATGAGAATGTAACAAAAAACATCTAAGATGTTGAAGCCCTTTATCAGAATGTAAAAACGGTTATGAATTTTGAGACCGCAAGGTTGAATATTTTTATCTAATTTTTTGGATACTTCATCTACATAATCATATCTAGAAGCACACAGAGCCGGTTTTTCGATAAAATGTTTATATTTTGTTTAATAATCAAAAATACAGAACAATACTAGTGAAGCTCAGTGTTAACTGTCTCTGAATTTTTTGGCGGGCCTGTGGACCCTTGTTTATCGCCAGTCGGCAGACACACCGGAGCGAGTTGAATTAACCGGAACGAATGACCCTTGCATTGTTATGAGATTACCATTATTAGTGCAAATATTAACCGATTTTCATGAATCTTTTTTTCACTTGCTTGTAATTATATAAACAACTTGATTCTGCTAATGAAACTTTAATTCATCTATGATTTCGTAATGTCAGTCATTCTAACCGGCCGTAATTTCATAACAATGCAAGGGTCATTCGTTCCGGTTTAGTCAACTCGCTCCGGTGTGTCTGCCGACTGGCGTTTGAGAAGGGTCCATAGACACGCTACGAAAATGCGTGCAGCGTATGCAAAAAATTAGACAAAATTATTTAACCGTGCGGCCTCAAAATTTAGAACCGATTTCAGATTTTGATGAAGGGCCTTAAGCCATTGGCTAAATATGGATTTCGCGTTTACTTAGCGATTTTTGTTATTCTGGTGAGTTCGGTTGACAATATGTCAACTTAACCGTGTGGTGAACTCTATAAGCTAAAAGATAAATTTTTTATTCAAAAGGGCGAATTTTTAACCAAAGAGTTAACTAATCAAACAAAAAATATGAATTGAAAAATAGTTGAATTTTCAACAAATTACTCAAATTTTTAACAAAGCAGTTGAATTTTTAATCAAATATTTGAATTTTCAACCAACACAGATGCCTTTTTAACCACATGGTTGAAATTTTAAACAAAAGGAGTTCAATTTCAACCAAAAAGATTTACATTCTTAAACAAAAAGTTAAATTTTCCAGCTGAAAACACAAGTTTTTTTGAAGGCAGATTAATTTTCAATAAAACCCTTTATTTTCAACAAAGAGAGATGAATTTTCAACCCAAGAGGACGAATTTCCAACTAAATAGTTTAATTTTTGAATAAAAAATATGACTTTGATTTAATAGTTGAATTTTTAACCAAATAATTTATCTTTTAACAAAATAGTTTAATTGTTAATCAAATAGCTAAATTTTTAGGCAAAAAAAGATGATATTTTAACCAAGAAGATTAATTTTCTTCCAAACAATGAGTTTTTCACAAAAGAAAAAAATAAATGAGTAAAAATATGAATTTTCAAGAAAAGAGTTGAATTTTTGTTATAAAAAGTCGAATGTTTTAGGAAATAGTTTAATTTAAACTTGAAAAGATGAATCATCAACAAAAACGATACTTTTCAATCCGGAAAGATGAATGGTCAAAAAAATATTTGACTTTTCAACTAAAACGATAAATATCTAACCAAAAATGGAGTCGTTAAATTTTCAGTTTAAAAATTTACTTTCAAACAGAAAAAAAAACTAATTTCAAACCATTTAATTTAAACAAAAAAAAAAAAACAATTTAAAAAAAAAATAGTTTATTTGTCATCCCAGCAGATAAATGTTCAAAAAACAAGATTGGTTTTCTAACCAGTAAAACGAATTTTCTACAAACTACATCAATTTTTTTACAAAATGTGTAAATTTTTGATCCGAAAATATTAAATTTCAACAAAAAAGTTCATTTGCAAGCGAACAGTTCAATTTCCAACTAAAATTATGAATGATCAAAATAAAAAACAGTGGAGTTCAACTAAAGAAGGCGAATTTCCAACAAAATAGTTGAATTTTCAACTATAAGATATGAATTTTCAATTAAAAATATCAATTTCCAACCAACAAGGGAATAGTTACATTTTTAGTTAAAAAATTAATTTTTAACAAACAACGAATTTTCAACAAAATGGTTAAATTCTCAACCAACTAGTTGAATCTTTAACTCAAAAAGATAAATTTTAAATTAAAAATTAAATAGTTAAATTTCCAGTTAAAAAAAATTAATTTTTGACAAAGAAGGATGAATTTTTAACAAAATAGTTGAATTTTCAACTAAAGAAGATAAGTTGTGAACCAAAAATGAATTCGTTGAATCAGTTAAATTTAACCAAAAAGGATACATTTTTAACAAAAAAGTTAAATTTTCAACCATAAAGATGCATTTTGTATCCTAAAAAGACAAATTTTCTACAAAACAAGTGACTTTTTAACCTGAAAAATATGAAAGTTTAGCAAAAACATTAATTCTTAACAAAAGAGATTTATTTATAAGAAAATAGTTAGATTTTCATCTAGAAAGGATCA
>CAKNWU010209343.1:0-11303 GCA_932072015.1 Andricus quercustozae | reverse complement strand
ACAAAGTTACCCCCCTCCCTGCCTCCTGAGGGGGCGGGGCGGGGTAAATTTGTTCAAAGTCGCTTTTCCCCCTCGAAAATAAAAAGTTTTTATTACGGATATTTTTTCATAGGATGCGTATTTCTTGAGATATTTCGATGTCTCAAGTTAAAAAAAACACCCTGTATATTTACTCTGACAAAGTCCTGAAATATTCATTACTTATACTAGTAACCAAATTATGCATTGAAGCATTAATCGGTTTTTCTTCTACTTGAAAGAAATCAGGATGGTTTACACTGTCGTTTTTATTTTGGCGTTCATCCTTAATTCTATTGGTGATTATAATAATATAATATATCTTTAATTTTTCATATGTTGTTCATGATACATGCATGATATCAGCCCTTTCCGACGGAATTTTTACGGATTTTAGAACCAGAAAGTACTTTGACTCAAACTGGAAGTCGAATTTTTTCCGTATTATTCCAAATCATGCTTACACAAAAAGGTAATCCTATAAAAGTGGCTCTCGGGAGAAAACTTTGTTACGAAACCGAAGCGATTCCATATCGGTACAAAATTTGTACGCGTCACCATTGTATTCCAAAATTTATCCCGAATTGCAAAAACAAACTCTATCTCTTAGTGAAGCATTCAAAATAATAAAAGTGGAGCACAGCAGTACAGAACTAGATAACCAACAAATTTTGATTTTTTCAGGAAAGCGAAAAAACATTCTGTAAAATCGAAATCAGCATTTTAAAATAAGAAATAAGTCCACTCCCAAGATGACGTGTTGCTTATTTAAGCCCAACAAAATTTGATTATAAACAGTTATCCATTTTCGAGTAAATAGATCTGTCAGCTGACAACCTCAACGTGGCACCGACTACAAATTGGAACAGGCTAGGCTGAGAATTGCGACAAAAAATGTAATCTTCAGTCTACATCAAAAAGAAAATCTCACGAGATATTGAGTTTCTGAATAAGGTTTAAAAAGTTCGATCTAAAAACGTAAACCAATTGCGAATAAATCGTCCAAGAATTTTGAAGTTACAATTTCACAGGTTTTGAAAATTTGGTGTTGGTAGCGATTGAAAATCGAATTGTCAATTTTTCACAAGAATAAAAACTTGCTCCCGAGATATGGGGAAGCTAAATAAGAATAACAAATGTGACGCGATCCGAAAAGAGGGACCTACTAGGGAAAAAATCTATTTTCGGATTATGTTGGATTCCATAAGTTCTCTAACTGATCTTTCTAGGTGTGTAATCAGAAATTTTGTATCTGCATTATTTTGCAAGATATAGATTATTGAAAGAGAGTCTTTGGATGCGCGCCTTATGCTCGAGATTTCTTCATTCGCTCGCCCTGTAAAATTTCACTTTTGCCTAGTACGTTCCTTTTCTCGAATTGCGTCACAAATGTTTGACACAAGCAAATTATTCGGTTCCAATAAACTATAATAATTTCGAAAAATATCATGTGAGGCAGAACAAAATTATTACAACGCACAAAACTTTTTATCACAAGTTGCTTTGATTCAAAAACAAATTTTAATACAATGAACAGATGTTCGAAAAAATGTTTGTTATCTAGTTCTGTATTGCCATCCTTCAAGTATCAACACACGTTCCTAGAGGCATTTTCCTTCCGGATCTATGTCTAACGTATTTGGTTCAACCATTTTTAGGCTGGAGATGGTTGAGTCTCACCGTGGCATGTGTTAAACAAAAAAAAAAAATTAATCTTCTATTTCTTCTTGCAGAATTAAGTTCGTCGTCAAGTAGCGATTTGCCTGATACCCCCCGCCCTGGTCGTTGGCGGTCTTCTCCTTCTTGTCGTATACCTCAGTCGCCTGAGGAGCCTCCTCTTCGTGCCAGGTCCAGGGCTCCTCATGGCAGGTTTCCTCCTGCCAGTTCTTCTTCTGTTCGACTACTTGGATATGCACTGGGACAACTTGGACATGTTCGGCTTATTCCCCGAGCAAATCCAAACCGGCGATTTGAATTTCGAAGATAAGTTTTTCCTGTTGATAAACCAATTCAATTGCTAGTAGGACCTAACAGCTATGTGCCCGTGCCAACCCGAGAATACATTGTATTATCAGCGTCCAATGGTGATGTTTTTGCAATATTGGAATATAGTGGGATTCTTCGTGGCATATATAAGAAAGATAGGAATCATTCGAGAATAAAAATAAACATGATAAGCGGCGCAGTGTATAAGTTGACACCAAGTGAAGCAAGGGAATGTCAAGTAGGCGAAAAGAATCCAATTTTTCCATATCGCTTTATTGAAGTTGTTGAAAATCAAGATTCTCTACAGCTTGTGCGTCATTAACTCGATAAAAAAGGCAAACATAAATCTAATATTTTTTGTGATCCAAAGTCAGATCAAAATTAAATTAAAACATTGAAACGTTATTGCATTATGATTCTTAAGGCTTCTTTCTTTCTGTCTTTCGCCAATGTCCCATAGGCAAGCCCCATTAAGTTTAAGCACTAAACTTCTTTTTAATTACTAATTTGTGTACTAAACATAATAAAAAACTACTGGCACGAAACGGAAATACAATATGAATAAAGTTACTTATTGTAGTGCTTTTATTTGGAAGGAATTTTAAATTTTATTTCTAAGAAAACTTTCCAATTTGAAAAAAATTTGATTGAATTTGAAGTGTAAAGCAATCGAATCCCGTTATTTACATCTGAAGATATCATGCAAGTTTTGTGTTTTTTCCTTCTGAATCTTAGGAGACATTTGAAGAAGAAAATGCATAATTTAACGAAAGTGCCAATTTGCACTATTGTCATTTTTCAGTGCATACTATTACGAGGAATATTATATCTCAACCTAATTTTTTGTTCCAATCACGTCGCAACGATATCTAGACGATCTGTTTCAGAAAAAAGATGCATTTTTTACCCAAAGGTCGAATTTTTAGTTAAAAAACCAATGTTCAATAAAATAGATAACTTTTACAAAAAATAATTAAATTTGTAATAAAATGTTGCATTTTCAACTAAAGTGATAAATGATTTAAAAAAATGAATTTTTAACAAATAAGTTCAACTTTCAATCCAGAAGATGAACTTTCAATTTAACAAGATTAATTATCAAGAAAATATATGTTAATTGATATGACAATTAATAAATTATTTTAATTTTAAATTTAAAAAAGTCCAATGTAACCTAAGAAGTTGTTGAATTTTCAATGAAACCCCTAATAGTTGAATTTTGGACCAAAAATATAAAATAGACTTTTCAATTGAAAATTTTAATCAAGAATAGTTGGATTTTTATATGAAAATCTAAAATAATTTAAAATTATTTCCACAGATTTCTCATTATTTCCTGCAATTTAAAAGTATTTTCAATAGATTTAGTGGAATTTCAAAAAATACAAAAGATATCTTAAAATGAAAAGATTTTAAGTGATTTCAAAGTTCATAGAAAACATATATTAGATGATGCGGTACATAAAGAGTATAACCTGAAAGAAAAAAAACTTTGTTTTTTTGAGACGTATATGTTCATCCTCAGTAAACCTTAAGAGACGAAAATAATTTGTTCACAGAATAGTAAATATATTCTAATCTTATATTTTTTATCAACATGGTTTTATTCCATAGCTACGGAAATTTTTTAAGCCACCTCAACAGTTTTAAAATCAGATAAGATTATATAACGATAGCCAAATTATTCATTTAATTTATACTCAGTTTTTTTCTGCGTTCAGAAAATGAGGATGGTTTATACTTTTGTTTTCACTTTGTTGGTCATTCTTAATTCTATTGGTGAATATACGTATAAATATATCATAATTTTTTATATATTTTAAGCTTACCATAAAAAACAGTTAATTGATTTGATCGAAGTTCTATCCCAATTTCTAATTTTCCCAAATTCCATTTGGGTTTTTCGGAGATGAGCACGCATTGAATCTGAATTTATTCCGGGGGAATTCAAAATTTTGTTCTATTTTTATCAACTTTGTACAATTTTTAGAACCAGAAAGTACTTTGCCTTAAAATAGAATTAGAAATTTTTCCGCCTTGTTCCCAAACATGCTTATCCCGAATTTCTCATATTTGGGAAATTTCGAAAAAACTTTAGTGTGTTCCCCGAAACGCGTAACATATGTAAAAAAAATTGGTAACCAAATACTTCACGATCCAAAATGCTCTCAACACAGGAGAAATAGAGTGATTTTTCACTAAGAAGGAGAATTAAGAGTTTTAAATTTACCTTGAATTCTTATGGATTTTATCATATTCTTATTCCCAAATTCTATTTACTCCCATTTATCTGAATTTAACGGAAGTTTCTGGATTTAATGTATGTTCTAAGCAATTTTCCAGATTATTTTTAATTCTCTTAAAATCCTTTAAAATCCATCCCTCAAAAATAAAATATTGAAGTCTGTAAAAACTCCTGATATTTGGTTCCCGTTGGAACAAAAAGATTTTACATTTGCCTTTGAACCACTTATGAGGAGGCTCGATGGAGGCGCCTCTAAGAACATGTGGTGCTACTAAAAGTCAAATTGGGAGAAAGAGGACGGAAATTTTCTCTCCTCTTTCTTCCAATGCGATTTTTAGTAGCAGCACACGTTCCTAGAGTCGCGTTGCTCGTGCCACATCTATGTCTAATTTTTTGGTTCAACCACTTTTAGTTTGAAGATGGTTGACGCACAGCGGGGCATGTTTTGTAAAAAAAAGCAATCCTCTATTTCTTCTTGCAGAATTAAGTTTACAGTCACAATGCAATCCTGGTAGAGAACGTGATCCTGTTTCTCCTTCGGGACAACATTCTCCTGACACGCCTGCTTCTCCTGGCAGATCTTCTCCTGAGGAGCCGAATCTTCGTGCCAGGTCCAGGTCTCCTCAAGGTACGCTTTCTCCTGTGCGAGTACTTGGATATGCACTTGGACAACTGGGACATATTCGGCTTATTCCCCGCATAAATCAGAACCGGCGATTCGAATTTCGGAGATACGTTTTTTCTATCGATTCACAAATTAAATTGCTAGCAGGACCTAATAAGTATGTGCGCGTGCCAAACCGAGAACATATTGTATTATCAGCATCGAATGGTGACGTTTTTGCAATATTGGACTTTAGTGGGATTCTTCTTGGCTTGTATAAACTAGTTGGGACTCATTCGAGAATAAAAATAAACATGATAAGCGGCGCTGTTGACAAGTTGACCCCAGTTGAAATGATGGATTGTCCAGTGGGCAAAAGGCACCCCATCTTCCCACGCAACTTTTGTGAAGCTGTTGAAAATCAAGATTCTCTACAGTTTTTGTATCATTAATTTATCAAAAAGAGCACAAAAATAATATTCTTTGTAATCTCAAGTGGAATCAAAATTGAATTAAAACATTTGAACTTCAATGTGTTATGGTTCTCAAGGCTTTTTTCTTTCTATCTTTCGCCAATATCCCTTTGAATTTGCAAAAAATCAATGCGTATTAAAAAAAATATATTTAGAGGTTCCGCAATCCCCATGAAGTTCAAACTCTAAATATAATTGTTGTAAAAAAAACGCATTTATTTTTTTGTGGATTTGCACAAATTCGAGGGGTATAAACATGGAAATTCGAGAGAAAAAAATTCCAATGCATTTCTGGAAAACTCTAATGTCTCATCAGTCTCATCAGTTTAATTTATGGAAGATGCTAGTCGAATAAAACAAGTTTAAAACACACTTCTAAAATTTATAATATGTATATATCGATTTATATCGATATATTTTTTTTTATATGTGTGTATGCTAAAAACGATCATAGTTCATTTTACAAGAAAATAGTTCAATCTTCAACCCATTAAATGAATGTTCAACTAAGTCGTTGAACTTTAAAAGAAGTAGTTGAATTTTCAACAACAAAAATGAATTTTCGGTTGCAAATATAATAGTAGAATTTTCAAATCAGAACGATTAATTTTCAATCAAAAATAGGAGAAATAAATTTTAAGTAATTAACATTAATTTTAACTGATTTTCAGAGATTTTATATGATTTCCCGGAATTTCAAAGTAGTTTCAACAGATTTAGTGGAATTTTAAAAATTCGAGAAGATATCTTATAACGAAAAGGTTTTAAGAGATTTTAAAGTATCTTATTATATTTTAAAGGATTTCATTAGATTTCAAAGGATTTTAAAGAATTTGACAAGATTTCATAGGATTTTCTGGGAAATGTTAATTAGATCATTTATTCTACAAAACAATGTAACCTAAAAGAAAAAGGAAGAACTTTATTTTTCAGGCACGTGTATTTTTAATCTTATTTTACCTTGAGAAACCCAAATCATTCTATCAGTGAATGGTAAACAGATTTAAATTTTATATTTGTCATCAGCACAATTTTATTGGATAGGTGTTTAAAGCCACCTTAATACTTTTGGAATCAGATAAGAATAATCATAATAATAATTATAATAAAGATAATAAATAATGTTGTAAACGGCTTTCCCTAAAATATATGCATACTCTAATGAAGCAATAGAATATGCAAGAGTTACACTATTATCGAAATTATTAGTTAAAGAAATAATCAGTTTTTTCTCCACCTTGAAACAATGAGGATAGTTTATACTCTTATTGTCACTTTGGTGGTCATCCTTAATTCTATTGGTGAATATAATAATATATAGTATAGCTTTATTTTTAATATATTTTTAGCTTTTGTCAAATAACAATTGACCGATTTAATGTGCGTCTTGTCCTAATTGCTAATTTTCCAAATTCTATTTATGTTTGTCCGAAATGAGTAGGAATTTAATCTATATTTAATCCGGATGGATGCACATTTTGTTCCATTGTTATGATATTTTCTGATTTTAGAACCAGAAAGAACTTTGAATTACACCCGAAGCAGAAAATTTTTCGCCTTATTCCGAATTATGCTTCCAAAAAAAGTTAAATCCTATAATGGTGCCCGTATGGGAGGAAAGCTTTGTACGCATCACTATCTTCTTCCAAAATTTATCCCGAATTTCTAACATTTCGAAACTTTCCGCTCGTTGAGAGGAAACAAAAATCTTTCAATATTCCTTTTCAAAGACACTAGAATTTCTCGAAATCCTTTATTCTTTATTCTTTCTGATCTTCGAAAACCGCTTAAGATCCCCTGTCTTTCTTCACAATTCGCAAAAATACTTAGGCATCTCTTAAAATCTCATGACTACTTTTGAAATATTACGAAATCTCTCAAAATATCTAAAAATAACTTGAAATCTATTCTTTTAAATCCTTTGAAATCCACCGAAATCGTTCCTAATATAAAAATGATTTCCCTCAAAATCGATTAAGTAGCACTAATTATTCCTAGAACAACTGTTAGACTAAAGATGGTTGAGCCTCACTCGGGCCTGCTTCGAAAAAAAATTAATCCTCCATTTCTTCTTGCAGAATTAAGTTCACAGTCAAGTAACGTTTGCGTTGATACTCCCCGTCCGGGGCGTTGGCGATATTCTCCTTCACGTCGTACGTGTATACAGTCTCCTGAGGAGCCTCATCTTCGCGCCAGGTCCAGGTCTCCTCCTGGCAGGCCGCCTTCTGATCGAATACTTGGATATGCACTAGGACAACTGGGATATGTTCGGCTTATTCCCCGCAGAAATCCATACCGGCGATTCGAATTTCGAAGATATTTTTTTCCTGACGATAAACCAATTCGAATGCGACTAGACCATAGAATGTATGCTCTCGCGAGAGACCGACAATATATTGTATTATCAGCATCCAATGGTGACGTTTTTGCAATATTGGAGCATAGTGGGATTCTTCGCGGAATATATAGCACACGCGGAAATCGTTTGAGAGTAAAAATGAATATGATAAGCGGTACAGTTGACGATATGTCCCCAGGTGAAATTAGGGAATGCCCAGTAGGCAAAAATTACCCAATCTTTCCACATAATTTTCTTGAAGTTGTTACAAATCAAGATTCTCTGCAGACTGTGTACCATTAATTTTATAAAACAATGCGAAACAAAGTATAATAGACTTTGTCATCCGAATTCGGATCAAAATTGAATTTAAACATTAAAACGTCAATGTGTAATGGTTCTTAAGGCTTCTTTCTTTCTATATTTCGTTAATGCCCAATAGAGTGATACAAATTGAGCTGCCGGATGGAATAGTGGCACATACATTTTTTCGCCTCGATTGGGATGAGTTCTCGTAGTTTTCAAAATTTGATTAGAACATTACTTTTTGGTAATTCAATTAGTGTAAGAAATCTGTCTAAATTCAGTAAAAAAATATTTTCACCCGGCAGTTGAATTATTTTCTTTTTTGCATTTCCATGCTTCAGAATATAAAATTTTGAGGTTTTGAAACTAGCCATAGAAAAAAGTTATCTTTTCAAACAAAATTTCCAATTTTGAAAAATGATTTAATTTGAAATGTAGAGAAATCGAATTTGATAAGCTATCTTTATTTACACTGGTATTCCGTTTCGCAAATCTAAAGATATCCAGCAAGTTTTGTATTGTTTCCTTCTAAGCCTTAGGAGACATTTGAGAAAGAAAAAGGAGGATTTAACCAACGTGACGATTTTCACTAACCAATTTTATATATAAAGGTATTTAATTCTTCTAACTTTGGATTAAAATTATTAATATTATTTAAGTATTAGTTTATTATTAATGTAGTGAAAATTACATTTGTAAATTATAATATAATTTGAGTTACCTTAATTACCTTAGTTACCTTAATTTAATTTTAGATTCATTTGAAATTTACATGGCAAATTTTCATTTAAAAACCTATGTTGATTGTAGCGATAATTTTTCATGTAAGATTTAAACAAATAGTTGAATTTTGAACCTACAATGATGAATATTGAAGCCAAAAGTTCCAATTTCCTATCCAAAAAATACGCTTCTTTAATAAAGCAGTTACATTTTTAACAAAATAGTTGATTTTTCAACGAAAATGATATGATTATCAACAAAAAATATATGAATGGATCTCTCAAGCAAGAAAACATTTTTATTTGAATCAAAAACAGTCGAACAAAATAATCCAGCAAAATGAATTGTCAGTAATAAAGTAATTAAAATTTCAATTTAGTGGTTGAATTTTTAACCAAAAAAGATGATTTTTTAACAAAAAATTAATAGAGGAATTTTCAACCAAAAATAGAACAGTAGAATTTCCAGATAAAAAATAAATTGTCAGCGAAAAAACAACTAATTTTCAACAAAATTGTTCAATATTCGACGAATTATGCGAAATGATAGCGAAATAGTTCAATCTTCAATCAAATAGTAGAATATTTAATCAAAAGAGTGTGGGATGTCACATTCTGCGTTACCCCCCCCCCCCCTAAGCCACAAATCGTCACAAACATTTGTTACGCACCCCCCTCCCCCTCCTCACAGTGTGACCTAGTTTTTGAAGGGCAAATAAGAGATTTCAACAAATTTTATCAGTTTTTAAAGATTACATAAGGTCTTGAATATTTTCAGCGATTTTAAGTGATTTCGAAAGATTTGTTGATTTTGAAAGATCGAAAAGATTTATTACAATAAAAAAGTTTGAAAGGATTTGACCAGATTTTTATGGAATTTCATGAGAAATCTAGATCAGATGATTTATTATATACTAAAATATAACCTGAAATTAAAAAGAAGGACTTATTTTTTCAGACACGTCAATTTTTAATTTAATTTTACCTTGAGAAACTCAAATAACTTTATTACTGAATGGTAAATAGATTCTAATTCTATATATGTCGTCAGCACAATTTTATTGCATGGTGTGCGGATTTTGTTGACCCACCTCAGCAGTTTTAATATCACATAAGAATAATCATGATAACATATTTAAAAACCGGTTTTCTCGAAAACTTAGAAGATTATTTAACTTGTGATATTTGTTTTCATTAATTGGGTAAATATTATTTTCGCTTTAAAATACCTTATAAAACAGAAATATCTCCGAAAGGCAATCTCGACGCTAATAATTTGTGAGACAACGCCCACACTCTTAACTAAATCATTCATTAAAGAATTAATTAGTTTTTCCTCTAATTTGAAAAAATGAAGATGGTTTCTATTCTCGTGCTCACTTTGGCGTTTATCCTTAATTCTATTGGTAAATATAATAACATATCATATTTTTATCTATATATTTTTAGATTATGTCAAATAACAATTGATCGATTTAATGCGCGTCCTATCTGAATTGCTAATTTTCTAAAATTTCGATTCAAGTTTGTCCGAAATGAGAAGGAATGAAATCTAAATGTGATCCGGTTGGATCCAGAATTTTTTCCTACTGTTACGGAGGTTTTTTCGATTATAGAACCAGTCTATTTCTTGTTGCAGAATTAAGTTCGCAGTCAAGTGGAGATAGACCTGATACTTCCAGCCCGAATAGAATGCCACCTTCTCCTTCTCGTCGTACAGCTCAGTCACCTGAGGAGCCACCTCTTCATGAAAGGTCCAGGTCTCCTCCTGGCAGGCCTCCTACTGATAGAGTACTTGGATATGCACTTGGACAACTTGGACATATTCGGCTTATTCCCCGGACAAATCAGAACCGGCGATTTGAATTTCGAAGATACGTTTTTCCCGCCGACAAACCAATTCGAATGCGACTAAACCATAGGAACTATGTGCTTGCGCCAACCCGAGAATATATTGTATTATCAGCACCCAATGGTGACGTTTTTGCAATATTGGAGTATAGTGGGATTCTTCGCGGAATATATAGTACACGTGGAGAACGTTTGAGAGTAAAAATGAATATGATAAGCGGTACAGTTGACGAAATGACCTCAGCTGAAATTAGGGAATGTCAAGTAGGCAAAAAGTACCCAATCTTTCCACATCATTTTATTGTAGTTGTTGCGAATCAAGATTCTCTCCAGACATTGTATCATTAATTAACTTTAGCAAAATTGAAACTAAAATATAATATTGCCTGTAATCCGAAGTCGGATCAAAATTACATTAAAACATTAAAACCTCAATGTATTATGGTTCTTAATGCTTTTTTCTTTTTCTCTTATGCCCTACCGGGTGATTCATATTTTGTTCTTCTACAAATTTTCATGCTAACGCCCCCTTGATTTATTTGAATCTATAAAAAAATATATGCGACTTTAAAAAAAATTATATTTGAACGTTCCGCACGCTCCATGAATACGTATTTATTTTTCTGTGGATTCGAAAAAATTCAGGGAGGTTTAAAATGAAAATTCCAGAGAAAAATTTTCAAAAAATTGCGTAGTTTCATCTAAGTAGTGTCAGAAATGAATGCGCTGCTAGTTTACATTTTATTTGGTTTATTTTTAG
>CAKNWU010209214.1:0-16981 GCA_932072015.1 Andricus quercustozae | reverse complement strand
ATATATTAAATTCGAAATGACCTTCAGATCTCCAGTAAGCCGTGTATTTCTTTGATGCTTCACTGACTGGGATTCGGTGAAACCCTGAGCTGAGGTCAAAGGCCGAAAAGAAGTTTGCATATCCTGATTGGTCTGAAACGTCCTCGATGATAGGTAATGAATACGCATCTTGTTCCGTTCTTTGCGACATTGGGGAGGACGGTAAGATTTTAAATTTAATATTTTTCCGGTTTTCAATATTATTTTATGTTCTACTAAATCTGTACACGGAAAGGGGTCTCCTTCAAGGTTAAAAATGCCAGTGTATCCTGTTATCATTTTCCACAAATAAGGACGTTCTTTTTCTTCTATGTGGTCCAGTCTAGTTTTATTTAATAGATGATGGATCCGTTTTGCCACTAGTGACACTGACTATACTTATTTCTTTAATTTGATCTATTTTATCATACTTTAAACTGTTTGTATTTTAAAGCTTTTTTCAATAATCCTACAAGGGCACAGCTAATTCTTGTTTCTCTATTTTATGAACGCCGTTGGAGATTGAGTCGTGGTTTTATATATAGATATCTTGATCCTTTTCTACAACTTTGATACCAGTTATCTGTGATGTGTTTTCCGAAACAAATGTTCCGTCCTGATAAAGGTGTAATTTTTGTTATCAATATCAAGGAAGTCTCTAGTTATATTATATTTACCAAACGCATTAAAGTTCTCTCATCTCAAATGGTGTTCTTTTCGGGTACTTCAGAGTGCTCCGGAATGTACTAGTAATCTGTAGGGGTGTCCATTAGAATATTTTCCATGTATTGATTGGAATCGTCCGTTGATTGTAGAAAGTCTGCAGACTCTTCTTAGCGGTCGATTTCGCCCTGTTCCTCTGGTGTCCCTTCGTAGCATTCTAATGGGTCTTGCAGATCTTCCATCTTCTGGATATTTTTGATCTCTGACGGTATTCTCTGAGTTGATTTCGCGTCGCATTGTTTCTCCAAATGGGCCGGTTTCATGCAGAAGTTACAAGTCATTTGCATCCTCTTTTGGAAAGGTAATCCATGGTTCGGACTATCGGAGGGTTGTATTCGCATTTGTGGCGGCTGATTTCGGGCCGCAGGTACCGGCATATTCCTCAGGGGTAGTCTGAAACCACTTGGTTGTACTGGTCGGGCGATCGTTAAAACTTTCGCTCGCGAACGTTTTCTGCACCGCACTTATTCTGCAAGGGCTTCATGTAAAGGTTGGTTCAGAGTTTCGGGTGTTAAGGGTCGCACTTGATGACTAATGTCACCGCGTAAATTCATAACGTACCTCTTGGTGGCAGATTTTTCCTTCATTTGAAGGGCTAATTTCTGCTCTATTCCAGATGAATATTCCGATTGAATTGTATAAATAAATTCATTATACGCACTTCTAAATTTTTTATTTTAAAATTGAACTGAATCATGATTTTGACGAATTGTTTCAATCTTACTACGACACGTTTCCAGAGTGGTTGCGGTAGCTAAATTTTTCTTCCAAACGCTGTGAAGATTGTTGTAGCTACATGTAGGAAACTGCCGGGTTGCTCTCTTAGCACTTCCACTTATTTTCACAGTTAAAATATAGTCCAATAGTAGACTATGTTGGGAACATCTTAGCCTAGCGCATTTTACGGTATTGATGAAATCATGTATATCAACATTATTTTGGCCGTGTAGAACTTCGATCGTGCGGATGATTTCTTTAGCCTGGGAAAGCGGTTAAACGTTATCCATTAGGGGCATCGCTGGTAGAAATTGGAGTTTTCTAGGAAAAGTGCGACGAGCAGGTGTTGGCGGTCGGCTAGTATATTGTGAGAAGGATTTTGGGATCTGAACACGTTGCGTGTCAATAATCTGTTCGGTGGAACTTGGGGGCTGTTCACCTATTGTGCTAGATCTCACTGTTTCATGTGCGGGTGCCGGCTGTTGGCTAGTATACTGAACAAAGGTATTTGGGGCTGAGGCTGAACACGCAGCTGCGGCTTAGTGTTAGACCACTGTGGAATGGGATTTAGGAGCTGAGCACTTTGAGACTGATCCGTACACTGTGTGAAGAAATTCGGCGGAACCCCGATTGAGCTGCATCACTCCGCACCACTCGCTGCTTGAGCGTGATTGTGCGGCGACAATGTTTCCTCGTATGGCGACGATTTTTCCTTTTCTGACAACTCGGAATGCCGTTAAACTGTGCGAGATTTCTAAGTTCGTCAGCTCGCTTCAGGTTTTCCTGGTTTGAAGTCATCAGACTAGTTTCAAACCTGTACTGCTTCTCACCGATTATTTGAAGTTTATTCATAATCCGTATTAGGACATCCTGATCTTGTTTTGACGATTTCTCCGTTTCCATAGTGGGGGCGGTCGTAAACGTCTCAGATATGGAACTATCAGAATCCGTGGAAGTTTCTCTATGTGTGAGATAGTGTGTACTAAAATTTTCCCTGTAGGCGTGGAACGCCAGCTTTGAACTTGATTGCTAGTGTCGGGTGTAATTGTCGCGGACGCGTAACAATATGATATTCTTTGTTGATTTTAAACACTTCACTTGCGTAATCTTGTAACGTGAGATAACAACAGTACACCGACGCTTGCTTTTTCTGTGTAGAAATTCTGCTTCCTGGTTGCCGGGCTGCATCTAGTAACAGTCTGGAGTAATGGATTAATTCCTCGATATTAACCACCGTAGTGATTTCCGCTTTCCAGATGGTCATCCAATGATAGGGTCGTTTGATATATAAATTGCTCCCTAGAAACAAGATAATGTATTCTATCCTGGCGCGATCGCCTATTTTGTAACGCGTCAGGAGAATAACTTGTAAATACTGTTTATTATGCCTGAACTATACTGCAGGACTTCTTTATTATAAAAGATCCTTGCCGGTCACGGGTACTACATCTTTTATCTCTGCAGTAGGTTCAGTTGGAATGACAGTATAATATCAAAATCTGGGAAAGTGTAGGGAAATTTTAATATCATCGACCCTTATTCGCAAAGAGTTATTATTCTTAGATATCGATATCATGCACTCAGAGAGATTTAATGTAGAAATTGTAATCATTCTATATAGCAGAATTCAAACTTAGCAACAAACAATTTTTTTAAAGAAAAATTTGCAGCAAATATCTACATTAGTGGAATTTACTTTTTACATACTCTTGTCTATATGTGATAAGATATTGAGTTTCAAGATTTGAGAAGGAAATAGAAGGTACTCAATAATTTTATCTGGTCCAACGTGCTTGTATATACAAAACAAAAATTACTTTTCATACATTTTTATTTTCTAATTATAAACATTTGTAACCAGATAAACCGTCTTTAGTACCTTTTATTCATATCGTGTAGACATGAGCTTGTTTAATAGAAAAAGTCGGTAACTGAACCATTTAAAATTTGAATTGTAGCAGTTTTCAAAAATAAGTAAGAATCAAAATAATATTACTGATGATGATATTTCGAACAAAAAACGTTATTTTAAATGAAAATATTTTAAAACTTGTAAAAAACATTTATTTTAACATGGTTTCTTTTGCAATTTAATTTTATCTTACTATCGCTATGGAAGTAATCTACGTTACCAACCAAATACTTAGACCCAGTTGGGTCAACATCTGGGAGTTTGCGCATGCGCATCGTCTCGTACTTTTTCAGTTTGTATTAGATTTGTACGCACCAAGTAGGAGTAAGTTCTGTATATTCTAGAAGGTTTCTGCACATGCGCAGAGGGTGGGTGTATTGGTCCAAGAGTAGAGATAGTGTGTTTTAAAAAACCTGTTGTATGGTTGATGTTTAATTCTAAATCCTCTGATGCTAACTATAGCATCATCCGGAAAAATGGATTTCAAGAAGACCAACGCCGTGGGCTACATGGAAGAGTTCCTACTGACGAGAACGCTGGCTGAGCTGATTCCCAAGTGCAAGTATACTGTGACGAAGATCCAGAAAATTCAAACAAAGTACGGGTCCAGAATCGTTGTAGGGCTGGATAGTGAATGCATGCTATTTCTACCAGCAAGACTGAATGTGCTAAACAAAGACTCCATCTTAAAATATCTTGGCAGACCTTACAATAATATGCACCTTCCTCTGCTCAGGCTCAAAGAAGGTGTCTATATTCGCGACCGGAAGGCCACTGGACGCAACGTGCAGAGAGCACGATATTGCCTACTCGAAAAATCGTTAGATGATTGAAGCAAGGAACGCTGCTGATAGAGGAATAGCTGACAAAGCGTGGCAACGTGTTTTTTCTGAAGACTCTAATTTTGACTCTAGTTTTTCATGAAAGAAACGATTGTGTTGAGGAATATTGTAGATAGTGCTCAAAAATATATAATCCCTAGTAGTGATGCACAGTTAAACATTAAGGCTGCTGTAGAGAGTGCTCGAAAAGCTACCAAAAGAGCTAGAAGTAGACGTCAGGTGAGAGCACCTCGTATTCTACCTCCACCCTCTGAAGTTGATAGTATTTTATCACTAAGTCCCATTTTAGCCGGACTCAGCGCACTTGGACCTATTTCTGGGAGAGTAGCTGGTGTAGCAAAAGCTGTGAATGATTCCAGTTCAGCTAAACAGCAAATTTAAGAGATCGAACTACATAATAAAGCAATGGACGAAATAGCTGTTGGTAAAGGACTGCGCTTGAAACCCTATTTACAGGGGCTGGATCTTTATATTAAACCTTATCCTCAAGGTCGGGCTCTTAAAGTTAAAAAAAAGTATATCTAGAAAACGTATATCAAAAAACATACAGTGAAGCTACCACATCGTGCATTAACTGATTTTGATCTGCTTATTTATCATAAGGCTGTAAAGATTCATACTTTTCGTGGAGTCTTTAAGCGAAATGAATTATCTACTAAAGAAACACGCATAAAAGGAGTTAGCCATTATCAGTTTTGATGATAAAGGTGGTCATGGCACACATGAAGGAAGAATGGCGATAAAATATTTTACTGTGACAGTTTTGGTAACCTTCAACCTCCCTCTGAACTCGTCAAGTACCTGAGTGGTGCTGGTAGCTGCATAAAATATAATCATGATAGATATCAAAATTATGATACTTTTGAGTGTGTAGATTTGTGTCTTAAATTTATAGGGGGACAGCTTGAGGTAAAGAGCAAATTAACTCTATATAAGCGCCAATATAAATGCCATCCAATGAGAATTATGCTCTAGGTTTCTTTGAACTTCTTAAATTTAATTCAATTTCTAATATTGATACTGTGACGCACCTCACCGGCTGTCTTTCTCCCGACCGTTGCGAATTGTAGAAAGTAAGTTCGCGTCCATCAGCCCTTCCCCACGAATCACACGAAGCGTCGGTTCCTTTAATACGTCGGTAAGCACAAGAGTGGCACACTTAGCGTCTGTAAACTTTGAGCGTCTACACGCGAACGTGACTCGTTTCGCGGCTCATAACAGGTAGGACGCTAAGTCTTTAATGGTTTAGCCAAGTAGTTTATTTATTTTTCTTTCGCGTTTTTAGTTTATTTCGCTGACTCCTTGGCTAGGTCATCATTATTATCTGTAACTTCCATTGTCTTCGGACTTCTTGTGATCTTGATTTACTCTCAACATGTGCCTATAATTCTACTTATATTCCGGAGTGCCGAATTGCCAAAATGTTAATCATGTTTTTTTTTATATTTTATTAACATGATTTGGCCTATGTTTGCTATCCTTTTGCCCCATTTTTAGTACCGAATTACCAAAAACTTGATCATGTTTTTCTTTGATAATTTATTTAATTGATTTTCCCTATGTTTGCGATCCTTTTGCCCTATTTTTAGTGCCGAATTGCCAAAAAAGTTAATAATGCTTTTTTTTTATATTTTATTCAAATGCTTTTGCCTGTGTTTGCGATCCGTTTGCCCCATTTTTAGTACCGAATTGTTATTTATTACTATGTACCGTGATATATTGTCTCTTTAATGTTACCTATGTTTGCGATCCCTTTTGCCCAGTTTCTTAGTGCCGAATTAACCTAAAATTAATTAGGCGTTATGATATTTTACCTCCATGATTGTGCATATTTTTGCGACCTTTGGCGATTCTTTTGGAATTACCCCTTTTTGCAGCTTCTGCAACCTCATAAGTTAAACCCCAGTTCATGAGGCCCATTTTACGACCTTTGATTGTGATATCCTCACTATAGCTTTTGCGATTCTTTTGAAATTAGCCCTCTTGGCCACTTTTGCACTGCCGATATGATTTTGAGACTTCACAATGCCTTCGTTAATATTTTCGACCCTTTGCGATTGTTCCCCTTTTCGATCTATTTATCTAGCGTACCTTGACCCCTTACACCCTAAATTGTGATATATTTTATAATGTTAATCCCTCCTGGTTTGATTTAATTAGCAGCTTTAATTATTACCCAAGTCTGTGGAAATTATTTGAAAGAACCCCCTTTGCGTTTATCTTTAGGAACCCCTTTTTGCGTCTACCTTTGAGAAGTCCGGATATTTGTTTCTGAGACCCTTATTTATAACTATTTTGAGAACCTTTTTGTGTCTATTTACGAGAACTCTCTTTGTATCAGTTCCCGAGCACCCCTTTTTTTTTACTTTCAAGAACCACTATGCACCAACTTTTGAACATTTTTTTTGTATTTACTTTCGAGAATCCCCTTCGTATCTGTTTTCGAGAACCATTTTATATTTATCATTGAGGCTTCTCTCGCATCTGCTTGTGAGAACCTTTTTGTACCTATTCTGATAATCCCAGTGCGCTTACTTTCGAGAACTTCCTTTTGTGTTTGTTTTAGGAACCCCTCTTGTGCCTATTTTAAGGAACCCCCGTTATATCAGCCGTTGAACCCCTCTTTAGTACCCATTTTGGAGAACCTTTTTTTTGTGTTATTTTCTGAGACCCCTTTGGTATTTATTTATGATCGTCCCCTTCTTATATTCTCGAGAAACTTTTTAATGTTTAATTTTGCGAACCCCTGTATCCATCTGCCAGAAGAAAAACTCCTTTAATTATCTGTCAAATGAGAACCCTTAACCCCGTTGCGTTTATGTGCTATGATATGTATTGTTTACAGGTTTATAATGTTTTATACGTTATATTATTTTAATGTTTTTATATATTATATGTTTCATAAAGTTTTATATTATTATATGTATCTGGTAACCCCGATTGCGAACCCTCTTTAGCTGAGTCCACCGACTGTTGAGTTAGAACCCCTGTTCGCTTGTCGATTGTAATTTCTTTTAATATGATTTTCCTAATAATATAATTATTACCGCATTCTCTTATTTGTACCTTTTCTATGTTTGACCCTTTAAATTTGTTTAATTGCGATCCCCCCTTCAATTTTCCGTTTACTTCATGAATGTAACCCCTTCTTGCGATTTAATGTTGTCGAAATCCCTCTTACCTATGTTCGAATTCTTTGTACATTTTATATGATTTTATTTTTTTCTCTTTTAACCCTCGGGCTATGCTCTTTTGTTAAATTTCTCTTAGTTCTTAAATATAGTATTGTTAACTATTGTGATCTGAACGTGAGCTTTTGTAATTACGTGACCTGGGGCCCCCCCCCCCAAAAAATTTGGTTTAGACTGAGTTAGTAGTTTTTGTAGACCCTAATTTTTACCTTTCACCTGTTTTGATATCTTTTATCTTTTGTTACCTTTTATTATCTTTTTCATTGTTCATATTAACCGCGAGGCTTTTATATTTTTTTTATTATCTTATCTTTGGATACCTTTTATTTTTTACGTTTTTTATTTTGGATTGTCGCTTGTCTTAAATAAAGGTGTTCACTTTTGCCTAAGGTTTATGAGGTTTTCGAATATCGTTTAGCCTGAAACGTTTAGTGTTCAGTGAGTTTCCGTTCACCGTTTTGAATATAGATTCCGTGCGTCTTTACCGTTTCTCACTCACTTTAGTTGAATTGGTTCGCCTTTGTCCCAAGCAAGGACTGGCATCCAAAAATCTGGGTACTTTTTATCCTTCAAGTTGTTTGTTTAAAAAGTCATTTATTCTGATCAGTGCCCGTAGTGCGCTCTTTTAAAAGACCACATAAATCAATATTTGACTGGGGAAAAAGTAGCGTTATAATTGGCGCGCGCGAAGTTAATTTCTCTATTTCGCAACGGTCGGGAGAAAGATATCCGATGAGGTCCGCTTCTGATTCGTCCATCCTATCATCCTTCCTTCTCTTGGCTAGTCGTTATCAGCCACCGTTGAGAGAGGGGCAAGAATCGTACCATTCATGCTTTCACGGCTACCGATAAAAAAATTAAACAAAAACGGCATAAAAAGCCAAGAAATGTCTGATTACCACAATAACATTTGTAGCGATAATAATTTTTAGGCGAAGTCCTATTCTCTCGTAGAATCTTGTAGTAACCGCCTCGGTCAATCCTCACCAGGAACGTGCCTTGCATCTCAGACGACCAATAGAAATAATCCATTCTATCCTTAGGGGCAGGATCATCTATTCTACCCTGGATGTCAGAAGGATAAGCGATAAAAAAAATCCATTCCATCCTTAATGGCCATTCATGGTCATTCATGGATTCTAATAGTTTATTACATACATGTTAAAGACTAGTTAATACTAATGGAACTACAGTTACAACAAGTACAAAACTAAAGTCGGCGTCAAAAGTACGCGACCCTCACTTTGAACACTTGCAGCACGTTAAAAAAAAATCGCAGAAAATTTTGGCCAGGTAAACGTGAAAGCTTAAGGTCTCCCGAATTGAAAGATATGTATATTGTTGTTCTAAAAAATCTTTTACGGCGGCACTGATGTAAAACTGATACAGACCGTTTTCCACAAAAAATCATCTTGGAAAGAAATAATTATAGGAAGTTGATTCATGGCTTAAGATGTGCAGTTTCGTAACGCGAATGAAGTAGAATTTGAAAAAATGAAATTGGATCAATATTTTACGGAATAAACCTAAACTCATATTTCGGAATTTAATGAGAATAGCCACCGTATAAAAAATGTTAGAAAAAAAGTATCTATTTCACAACAATAGGGACCTCAGAAGGAAGGGGTACCGATGTACCTGCCTTTTTCCCTCTCAGCTATTGACCTGCGGGTGAGCCGGTACCCCTTCCTTCTGAGGTCCCTATTGTTGTGAAATAGATACTTTTTTTCTAAAATTTTTTATGCAGTGGCTATTCTCATTGAATTCCGAAATATGCGTTTAGGTTTATTTCGTGAAATATTGATCCAATTTCATTTTTTCAAATTGTACTTCATCCGCGTTACGAAACTGCACATCTTAAGCCATAAGTCAACTTCCTATCATTATTTCTTTCCAAGATGATTTTTTGTGGAAAACGGTCTGTAACTACTAAACAAATTCATATTTTGAAATTTGGAAAACTGCGTTGCATTCTGGACACCTTAAAGATTGTCTGTGGATTTTTTCAGAGCTTTCTTTAAGCTTTCCTTAAGCTTTCACGTTTACCTGGCCAAAATTTTCTGCGATTTTTTTTGAACGAGCTGCAAGTGTTCAAAGTGAGGGTCGCGTACTTTTGACGCCGACTTTAGTTGGTAACGCTATCTGTTTTTTATTTGATAAAATTCGTTACGAACTCAATGTTATTAAGATTGACCGATGCGAAAGTGTTAGTAATACGAGTACTATGAAGAGTTACATTTTACTAACACCTAATCAGCTTAATTCTGCTGAGAATGCGGGGTGGCTTAACATATATTCAAATTCCAGAATAACAAATCAATGTTGATACTTTGATGTAACAATACCTCTTAGAATAGTCCTTGGATTTACTGGAGATTAGAGAAATATTATTGTTAATGCTAAGTACGAACTTATCTTAAGAAGATCACGCACAGAACTTAACGCTATTATATAACCCAGACCAGCAGATCCAGAAGAATTCAAAATTCTACTGCAAAAACTTCAATAGATGGTTCCCTATTTATTACCAGCAGATCGTCAGAAGTTACAAATGCTTAAGTATTTTGAGAAGGATCCAATTATATCAATAAGTTTTTAATCCTGGGAAATATACGAATATCCCCTAATTTCCGCCACTTAAAAAAATCCATTGCAGGTGAAGACGTCAACACAATTAGAGAAATAACGATACAAGGATTCAAACAGGTCAAAAAGATTAGTGTAACAAATATGCAAATTTTTTTTACCACTGTAAAATTAGAAACGTCAAACTCTTCTTGAATTCTCAATATTACCGATATCGTAATTTGAATCTAAACTTCGAACAAAATCAGTTTGCATTATTGTTTGAAATGTATGCGAATTTTCAAGCTGCATATTGCGCAAAAGAACTAGAACCTTTGTTAAACAAAAGTATTTTTAAGCAATATGCCCACTCATTGTTATTGATTGTTCAAAACAAAATGAGTTTTTAAAACAAGCTTCAGTAGATGTATGTTTGGAATTTGAATCCAGCGATAATTTCCCAGCTGATACAGCAGCTTATTGTCTCATTATACATGACCGCATTGTTCAGTACCGGCCACTTAGTGGTGGGGTGCAGAAACTAATATAAGATAATGGGGGTGACACTGAGTGCTGAGGGTAGCAGGAGTGGGATAACAGGGTATGTTAGACCTGTTTTTAAATAAAAAATGAGTGCTAGTCAAGATGGACGACGTTGTGGATGTTCAGGGCATCAAGAAGCCCTTTCAATGATGTACCTGAAGTTCCGAACGTTCAAATGAACGAAATATTTTTCCCCATTTCTATTTTGTCCATAAATATTGTTCCAACGACTATTTAAAATATGAATTATAATTCTGTTTCAAAAATAAGTAATTTCAAATATAAATGAACAAATATTTTAGCACTTTTTCTCGTTTAGAAAGTCATCAGTAAAAAATTTCGTTCATTTGAACGTTCAGAACTTCAAGCACATCTTTCAATGACCTCGTTTTCAAGGAACTGGTTTATACTAATTGATGATAAATTTAACAAATTGTATCATATGACAAAAATAATCAATGTGAATCACAGGCAATGAGATTCGAAGAAAATCGGTAGAAAAGTCGGTTTATTTCTGCCTAAAACTGTTCAAATCATGAATTTATTTATAATAATTGTTGATAAATTTAACAAATTATATCAAATGACAGAAATACATCAATTTATATCACAGACAATGAGATTCGAAGACAATCTGAAGAAAATTCAGTTTCTTTCTGCCTAAAACTGTTCAAATCATGCATTTGTTTATAATAATTGTTAATAAATTTAACAAATTTTATGTATGTATGTATATCATTAAGCTATTTCCCTTTCGGCGAGCCTCTAGAGGTAAGCGTGACACTACCCGATTCGGGTAGTGTTTTTTAGGTGGATAGTTTCTTGTAGTAAATAACTACAAGTGTGGGCTCACCACACCCACGACCGCCAACAGCAACGCAGTAGTATCAGACGGTCACCCATCCAAGTACCAACCGCGCCCAGCACTGCTTAACTTCAGTGATCTAACGGCAACTGGTGCTTCCAGCGTGGTATGGCCGTTGGCCATATGATAAATAATAATATGATAATAATAATATATAATAATAAATATGATAAAAATACACCAATGCACATCACAGGCAATGAGATTCGAAGAAAATCGGAAGAAAATTCGGTTATTTTCTGCCAAAAAAGATTCATATGATGCATTTGTTTATAATAATTGTTGATAAATATAACAAATTATATCAGAAAAAATATCTAAGACAAAAATATTACAATTTGCATTACAGGCAATGAGATTCGAAGACAATCGGAAGAAAATTCGGTTTGTTTGTGCCTACTACTTTTTAAATCAGGCATTTGTTTATATTATTTGTTGATAAAGTTAAAAAATGATATCGGATACCACATTTTCATAATCACATTTCACCTCGTTGCTCTGAACGAGCGATTTCGATGCATAAATATACTTCACAAAAATCTAATCCATCATACTGGCTATTTGTTACAAATATTTGTTTATAACAAATAACTTGACATGTCAACCAATTTTGTTTCTTTCACCGACCCTTGTGCATCGAACCTGAGGCCTGTTACCACTGACAAAAATTTGCACAGAGAATTAAAAAGAAAAATTTTAAAAAGCTACATTTTTTTCGCTATTTGCAGCTCTATGCAAATTTAAACAAATGAAAGTCGGATTAACTGTGGCACATTGGTCGGTACGACTGCAGAAAGGCAGTCGGTCTGACTCTGGATACAGCAGTCGGTTAGATACAAGTCACGGTGATGCACCCGACGGTAGGTCAAACCTTGGCCCGAGTATGAGCAGATCTTCGGATAAAATATGGTTCATTGTTTCAAACATACTGTGAAAGTACGGTCCGCCCGACTTTGCGCAAGAGATGGCGCGACCATCGACATAACGTTGGCTTGTACAAGCCACCATGATGCACCCGACGGTCGGTCAAACCTGGGCCCAAATATGGACCGCGCGTCGGATATACTAGGGTTCATTATTTCAAAACGATCGAAATTTGGGTACGAATAGATAGATTTTTGTGTAGACATATCCATATTTGTACCGAAATATCGGTACACGTAGACACTTCGTTTTTTTCTATGAAAAAAAATCTAAGCTCCATCTTTATGATAAATTGTAAATGTTCCGAAAAATGTACATTTTGTGTAATTCTTAATCATTTTAAAATAGTCTGAAACACTTCAAAAGCAAAACGTTACAATGAAGTTAAAAAAAATTTGTTATTAATTCGTTTTTCGCAGTACGCGATAACATTTCTAAGTTCCGCTGATGCAAATTTTAAATGCTCATTAAAAATTACATTTTGTGTCTAAAACGCGAAAAAACCAAATATTACACGAATAAAAATTACTCAGAGTGAGCGCGAACAAAATTTTTTTGAAAAAAAATGGTTTAAAAAAAGTTGGGAAAAAATGGTTTAAAAAAGTTTTTGATACGAAGTTGTTGAAAAAAATTGTTTGAAGAAAATTGTTTGAAAAAATCATGTTAAAAAATTTTTTTTTTAATTTAAAAAAAATGGGTTGAAAAGTTGTTGAACAAAAAATATGTCGAAAAAAGTTGGTGTGTTTCAACCAGGGGCTACGAAACCCTAAAAATTGTAATCCATTTAAATTATTTGATTTATATTTCCGTTAACAGTTCATTTATTTTACATCTAACCGATGTCGCATAATAATAAAAAAATTAATGAGAAAAAAAAGTTTAATAAATTGTTTTTTTTTCAACTGCTTTGAGGTGTGGCTTATGAGGATGGTTTTTCCATTGACTTTCAATTCTGCAGGAATAGAGTAATGGGTAAGACTCCCGACTGCTAGGCGATAGATTCATGTACAGATGTAGGTTCGAAACCCCGTAGCGTTATAAATTTTATTTGTAATATTTATGTGTAATATACACCTGAGTAGTACGAGCCTTCAAAAATCAAGCCCCACATTGTTGTCCAAGGTTGGACCGATATCATCTTAATAGGCGGCCCATATATGGGACTAAATTTAGCTGGTTGGCCCGACCAGTGGCGCACAAAGTTGGAACGACTGTCCGTCGGTTGTCCCGACCGTGGGCCGGCGGTCAATTCGCATCTGGGCAGGCATGCCAGCCACCGCTTTGTGCTGGCCATGTTCGAATCTTATTATTTAGCATGGCGATTTACAGAGTGATGAGTCGAAGAGAATATTTGTCGACTCATGCTTTGATGAAAGACTAGTGAAGGAAATCGTTAGCCATGGAATTTTGTAATTGTGCGAAGCACTTTGAAACTTCCATTAGGGTGATTAGTTGATAGCGGCGAATGGTACCAGGGTTCCCAGAACCTCGACGTTACTACAAGAATATGTTGCTTTTTATCTGAAAGCTGAGAAGGATTCAGATACTTTTGTTTATGCATATGAGATTAAAAATTTAAAAGTTTTATTAAGGAAAGCTAAGTTTCCTGCAAAAAAAATGTCCAATTTTTTGAAAATTGAGATCCTACTAGCCGGGAGAGATCCTAAAGTCAAGCAGAATGGTAAACTGTCTTACATTCATTAATATCAATTTTATTATCAGCAATGTAATCCTCATCATCTAAATCAATTTCTATTTTTTTAACCATAAGAAGGTGAATTGTGGGCTTGTCTCATTTAAGTTGACTTATATAAAGCGGAGCAATATCTTCTTTCTTACTGTTTTCCTAGGACTCTATGCTATAAAGATTTATAATGAAATCATTTAATTTATAAAATTTCAGAATATCATGTAAACCAATAGGAAATTTTATTCCATCACATTTGAGTTTAGTATCGAAACGAGAACTTTTTGTATGGTTGTTTCCGATATTTCGCTCTGAGCGCGCTCAGAGATCGCCGCGGTTCTCAACCAGTTTTAATCATAAAAATAAGAAATAGGAACTGTGGATGATCTTATTGGTCAGATTTGGCGCGAATTGCAAGTGTTGTGAATGATGCCGTAAGTTTAATGAATAATATTCCTGAATGGTTGCGTTTTTTCGTAATTTGTTGTGAAAGGGTAGCATTCAATTTCAATTTTGTGATCGTGCTCCGTCTTTTTCGGTCGAGTGAAAGTTTCGAGCGTGTTGAAAAAGGGAGAAATGCTGGCGCGAATATCAATTTTTTGTATCCAGCTATCTTTGTGGGTGCTGCAAATGTGTTGTTTGGAAACGAGGCATTAGCGAATTTAGTACATTTAATTGGAATTTTGGCAGAGGAAAGAGACGAACGGGAAAATCATGTGAGAGTGGGAAATTTCTTTGAAGAGGTTATACCTCTGTATTCACTATCAGGTAAATATAATATTTAAGTATCTATTTTTCTAGTAAATACTATAGTCAAAAATGTATGTTTAGTTATAATTTATAAGTAATTCTTTAACGCTGTTCGGAGCAAAATAAATTATAACAAGCTGATGAACTTTTTTACTCAACCAATGAGCACTTTGCATCATAGAGGAAGCATTAATTAATTACTCAAAAGTATTAATATTAGGTCACCTTATTCGTGTCAATAAGAAAAGAGTTTATTTTTTACATTATGGCTTTTAATTTTGATATACTTGAGAATTTATAGTCGAAAAATTAATTTTCGAAAATTATAATTAAGGGCATTGGACTCAAGTGTTAAGCTCAAAATTCTATTCTCCATTTTACTTAACTAAAATAATAGATAAATATTTTTTTGTATAAAACGAAGAATTCAAAATCTAACTCCAAAACTAAATATTTTAATTTTATTTAAAAAATATTTGAATTAGATATTTGCTCGCTCTGCGCGCATAATTCTAGTAAAAAATTGATTAATTCTATAGAGGGAAAAAATTCAAAATTTAATATTTGTTGAGTAAAATGAAGAAATATAATTTTTAGATCAGAACTTGACTCCAACATCCTTAAGCATAACTTTTCTTATTTCTAAATCAAATAAATTAATTATTTCAATAATAAAATATTTCAAGATTTTTCGATTAAGGAATTCTATTTCAAAGATGCATCAAAAACTGTTCTTTTTCTAAATTACTTCTATTTTCAGATTTTCAGTCACATTATCCACTCACTCGTCAAAAGTTCCAAACTATCTTAGAACATGTTGGCCCTCTTTTAAACAGACAGCACGTCGGGCCTCAGCGAATATGCCCAGAAAAGCAATTATGCATTGCAATATGGATATTTGCTAATCAAGAAGTGTTCACAAGACACGATTTTTTAACACATATATATATAAAATGGTTGAGCACCGCAGCGAGCTCTGAGCGCGCTCAGAGCGAAATATCGGAACCAACCTATGTGAATTATTTTAAGGCAGTTTTGTATGGAAACCTTAGAAACTTTTGGCGGCTAACTCAAATTGCTTAATATTTTTTATATTTCTTTTTTCATCAAACAACTAATGAAATAACAAGAAGTTTGGTTTTAATGAGCACATAATTGATTGAAAAGTTACTTTTGGTGATATTTTTTCTTTTCTATAGAAGTTCTACACAGTAATACAAGAATCTGAATTTCAGTAAAAAAAGTAGGTTGACTTTCAGATGTAACCAAAAGGATCATTCGCCATCTGAAAATCAACTGATAATTGTAATATGACTTCCAGTTACTTGCTTGGTTGAAAATAAAACGCTTTATGCACGTAAAATGAAATTTTTAGGTTAATTTAACCCTCTCAGCCTACACCAGGTGTATAACACCCGGACGATATTTTCGGCTCGCTGTTTTTACTGAAAAGTTGTTTGACTTTTATGAAAATATTTATAGCACGTGTTGAATGCATCTTATTAATTTTAACATATTCATTTTTGTGAGACTTTTAGCTATATTTAAAAAAAATTATCCTATACGTTAATTTGATCCAGGAAGTGTAGGCTTTGAGGGT
Organism: Andricus quercustozae; assembly: GCA_932072015.1. NCBI lineage: Eukaryota > Metazoa > Arthropoda > Insecta > Hymenoptera > Cynipidae > Andricus > Andricus quercustozae. The sequence goes on along the minus strand of CAKNWU010209214.1, from coordinate 644 downwards.
TAAGACACAAATATTGCTGACATCTCCGCGTAATATTTTTGGAGTTTATAACATATCCTACTTATAAAATACGCATTGTGTGATTTTCATGTTGCGCGTGCGAGAAAATGTCCATTTCGCCATTATGGTATGATGGGCACGTAGCTGCGAGCGTTATGACTCGAATTTTGCCATCACATATGCCTTCACAAAATGTGAGCAAAATGCGACCAAAATGAAAATGAATTTTCGTATTATTATAAATGTATATTTTAATGTTTAAATGCGAACAGGATATACAAATGAAATTTTATTATTAAAGTGAAATATCTTAGGGCGCGTTATGGCATTTTTGCACCAGGCATGAATCTGGCTGCTGTGTCTACATCACGAAGGAATAGTAAGGAGTGGTATCCCTGTAAGTGGGGAGTGGGACGAACAACGTCCAAGAATTCCTTAATGCTTGCCACGGCTGAAAACTTCGTGTCAAACTCTTGCACATGCGCACTGGCGGTTGCCATGTCAACGATGTCACCACGCGTTGAAAGTTTTGAACTTGTGCTTTGAAAATTTCTGTGCCACCGGTTTCGAAGAAGAAAATTGTGATTTTGAATGTTTCGATGTGCTTTCAATAACATTTTAAGAGTAAATATTTAAAGTTTAAG
>CAKNWU010209158.1:0-10432 GCA_932072015.1 Andricus quercustozae | reverse complement strand
ACTTGAGTAATACTTCGAAAGTATACACAAGTGAACTTAACCTCGAAATACTTTAGCAATACTTCGAAAGTATACGCGAGTGAACTTCACCTCAAAATACTTGAGTAATACTTCGAAAAATATACGCGAGCGATCTCAGTCAAGACATACGTGTGAGTTAAAAATTTAAAAAAATACCCAATAACGACAATAATTATAAATTTATTTAGAAATGGCGAATCCACAAAGGTATGATCCGACTCTCGCGGAGTTTGATCAGTTTGCTCGCGAAATGCAAACCAATGTGAATAGTACGCAAATGCAACAATTCTCAGATCAAGATTCGATAAGATCGTATCATTCCGTGGTTTCGAATTCGTCAGGACCGTTCGGCTCGTCCAATCCGAATTCATCGCGAATGGAAAGTTTGTCAGGAATAGCGGATGATCAATCTCTAATCAATGTAACGGACGCGAATAATAGTACAGTGCAGGATCCGACCATGATTGATCTCCTTCAATCCCAACCTGCAAATATTCGCGGAACTCAGGTTGAGGCTGAGGAAGCCGAATTCCTCGGACGGAACATCAATCATTTACAATATTTGAGAGTTGACGTTCATCGAGATGATCCAAGACCGCGTATCGACTCCCCTGCTATTAATGGTGCGAATAATGACCACGGTTCAGCTCCTTTGAATTCATGTACCCCCGGACCGAGTACGGACTCGTCAAACGCGAAGCGTTTAATACAATTTCTGGTTAAAGATGGTCGTCGTAGAGATGCAATGATAATGTGGATGCTCAATCGTTTGCCTGCAGAACCTACCACACAGACTTCAAACTCGGACCGGATTATGGATTCGTTCCACATTATGCCGGATCTGAGTAAGAGCATTCAAGAATTCGACGGAGAAAAAGGGAGCGTTACAGCCAAAGAAGGGCTGGAGAATATAAAGCGAATGAGCAGCCTGTACAGATGGCCTGTAAGCTTCGTTCTAGAAACGGCTAGGTCTCATCTACAAGGTGGAACTTTGAATTGGTTTAGGTTGAGAGCTTCCAACTTGGATTCGTGGGAAAAATTCGAGGCAGCCTTCCGAAAAACATTGATCAAATCTGAAAATTTAACAGATAAATGGACTCGCATGAAGGAACGTGTACAGCAGAAAGGGGAATCGCTCACCTCCTACTTTCACGAAAAAGCGAGATTTTTTGGTCTACTGGGTCTAACCGAATTAGAAGCGAAGGAACAAATCCTGATTGGTCTATGGTCACGAGATGTCAGCCAAGGGTTATGTGGATCTGGATGAACTTTTACATGACCTGCAACAGCAAGAAAGGATTAGTCATCAACGTAGTGAAAGAATTCAAGGCGAAATTAACGAACAAAAAGTGAATTTGGTGGAAAGTAAATGTTAACCTGCGCATTCCGTGAATTTCATCTCGGTGAAGAACTCAACACAGGAATTTCAAATACCGTGTTTGAATCTGGAAGCTGAAAACATTTCGTCGACGAAGGAATTAGAGAGAATTGATTTGAAACACATGAACGTGTGCGAGAGACCTCCAGTTTCTAAGAAAGTAACGAAAGAAGATTTGGACCTGGGAGAAGATCAACCAAAAGAACGAATAGAGGATCTCATCACCGTACTGAACAAATACAGACACACTATTGCAACGAATTTGAACGAGTTGGGATGTACCGATCTGCTAACCATGGAGATTCGTGAGAAGCCAGGATGTACACCTTTCCAATCAAAACCTTATAAAGCCAGCGAAGACGAGCGTACTAGACTTAGAAACATTATCGAACCACTGAGAGTCGCGGGAATCGTGGTCGACACCAATTCGTCTTATGCTAGCCCGGTCCTTTTGGCAAAAAGAATGAATGGAAAGGATCGTATGGTTGTAGACTTTCGACGTTTGAGCGCACAAACCGAACGGATTAGTTTCCCGTTGTCAGACATCGAAGACCACATGGCACTTTTAAGTGAGTGCAATCTTTTCATCACGCTCGATCTGGCCCCAGGTTACCTACAGGTTCCATTGTCCAAGGAGGCTCGCGAAAAAAAGAGACTTCATAACGCCAGACGAGACGGGAGAATTCACCCGGATGATATTCGGCCTGATGAACGCCCCCTTTTATTTTGGAAAGTTAATGCAAAAAGTTCTAGGCCCTCTTCGTAAGCACGTGGTTGTTTTTTATTTGGACGATATTTTGATCGGAGGTCGCAACTGGGAGGAACTGCTAGAGCGACTTATACTAGTTTTAGATGCTCTTGGTGCGGCAGGTCTCACCTTAAATCTTGCCAAGTATTCGTTCTTGAAGGAAAAATTGTCCTTTTTAGGATTTCAGGTAAAGGAATTGAACCGGGATCTACGAAGGTACGAGCCATACAACATTTTCCGGCACCCAAGAACATCCATGAAGTGCGAAGATTCTTAGGGCTATGCAGCTTCTTCAGGCGTTTTGTGTTTAAATTTGCCGAGAAGGCTCGCCCACTCTACGAGCTTCTAAAATCAAACCGAACATTCGAATGGAACGAAGAAGCCGAGAGTGGAACGTAACTATCATTCCAGTAAGTTGGAATTGCTCGCCATAGTCTGAGCAGTCACTCGGTTACGCCCTCTTTTAATCAATTTGAAATTCAATATAGTGACCGACTGCCAGGCTTTAGTGTATTTGAACACGTAGCGAACCAAAAATCCGCAAATCACTCGTTGGGGCAACTTGCTCAACGAATTTAATTATAAAATTGTTCATCGTCCTGGAGAGAAGATGGCACACGTGGATGCGCTGAGTCGAGCCCCAGTGCAAGATGACGATGAGAAATCAGCGGAGGAAATTGTCGAGGCTCCATTAACTATATTCAGTGTTAAGACTAACGAAGAAGAAGTAATTATATATCAATATTGCGACGAGTTACTGAAACAAAAAAGAGAAATTTTACTCAAAACCGAAAAGGAACGATCAAAGAGTGAGAAGAGCGCTGTCGTTGATTACGAACTGCATTCCGGAGTTCTATATAAAAGAGTAAATCGACGGTTACTTCACGTGATACCCAAGGCTTTACGAAAGAGCTTGGCAATACGATTCCACGATTTGGGAGGACACACAGGCTTGGAACGTACGGTTCAGAAAATGAGTCATCACTATTTTTTCCCAGGAATGAGAAGATATCTGAGACAGCACATCAAGGCATGTTTAACCTGCATGAGGAGCAAAACCATGCGAGGACGTCAACCAGGGGAACTTTACCCAATACCGCCAGGACGAAGATCTTTTGATGTTGTCCGCATGGACCATTTGGGTCCGTTCAATCCTACGTCTCGAGGAAATAAACATGTACTCGTGATAACGGATAATCTGACGAAGTTCGTAGTCTAAAAGTGACTAGAGATACGAAAACAACCGGAGTAATTCGCCACCTTGAAAATTTCATTCTGGATTTGGAGCGCCTAGTCGTCTGATAACTGATCGAGGGACATGTTTCACGTCCCATGAGTTCGAGTCCTTTTGTGAAAAACACGGGATAAAACATTCTCTGGATTCCCCACGACATGCTCAAGCTAATGGACAAGTGGAGCGAGTCAGCGACACGTTGACGTCTATGATGATAGCCGACCTGGTGAACACGCAAAACCGAAACTGGGATCAACAATTGCGAATAATGGCTCGAGATCTGAATGAAGCATTCAATCAAATGACTGGCAAGGCTCCTTTCGAGCTCCTATTTGGATTTCAACCACGACACGATGAAGCTTTTCTACGTGAACTGACTACTTCGGAGGTATATGATCGCCCTGAGAAACTGCAAGATGAAGCCCGAAATAGATCTATAGAAGAACAGGCAAAATACAAATGTCGCTATGATAAGAATCGACTGAAGCACTTAAGGTACGACATCGGCAGGGTCGTAAATATGCAAGCACGGCTAACGTCAGCCAGTTAAAGATCTGGAAACCAGCCTTTGAGGATGACGACTACGAAGAAGGAAACGTGGCGGAAGAAGACTATGATAAAGGAAACATAACAGGTGAAGCAGAGTTACAACGTGACGTCGACACGAATGAACAACCAGCACTGGAAACCTAAAAAAGACTCGATTTCAAAAGAAAAACATGTTAGACCAAAAAGACAAACCCGATTACCTTTACGTTTTGGTGATTACGAAATGTCAATATAAAATTTTAAATTTTAATCCCTTTCAGCTGGTCTACATGGTAGCCTAGTAGTGGGTATAAAGGGAAATTCTGCAGGCATTTTAAACTGGAATCTGAGTAGCTTTAAAGCAGTGGTCGGCAAACTTTTTGCTCACTTTTCAGGTATGGTCAGGTTCGTCCCGGAATCATTTTTTCTACGATTTTTCGGTCTGTTAATCAACCTCAGTGTGAGTGAGCTTACTCCAGCAAGGGTCTTTTTTCCACAGGCAGGTAAATGTAAGGAAATTTAAAAACATTTAATTTTTCAACTAGCGATTTCAAAATAGCATAATCCCCATCTACGAATTTTTCCGATTCCAATGATATATCACTTGCCTAGAAAAGTTGAAAATTTGAAGGAGTTTAATGTCCAGAAACTTTAGCACAATATTCAATTTAATACTAAATACTTCTTAAATGTTCAACCTTTATAGACAAATTACATGTCGTTGGAATCCGAAAGATCTGAGATTCCAACTACATTACTTTAAAATCGCGGATTGCACAATTAAGAAACTTTGAATTTCAAATTTTTCTCCCATTTTCCAACAAATGACCCCTGAGGGAAGGGTTGGTATGTCCAAGCTCGCAGGTACCTGAACAGCAAGTAGATCGTTGATCAGGCCGGTCAGGGTACCCTGACTTGGTCAAGAGCGTGCCGATCACTGCTTTAAAGGAGCAGCACTGAAACGGCACTGAGCAGTGCCGTTCAATCGGCAGGGTATAACTTTTGAGAAATGGAGAAATGATCTGTATGATTTCAGGACAGTCTATCATGCCTCTATTTATTTTAAATAAAAATAGAATACTTGCATAGACATTCCTATCCTTCAGAGTAGTAAGATTGAATCTATTCATAATCGTGGATATATCAGATCCAGGAGGTGAATATGTGCCATTTTCTTTCCAATGCCGATATTTAAAAACTCTTTTCTGGCAACTTTCTATTAAGTCAATGTACTTTAGAAAGTAAGGTGACCATAATATGGAGGCGTACTTGAGCTTTGGCCTTACAAGTGTGCTAAATAATGTATTCATAGTTTCAGGATTTTTGAAGTTCCTACATATTCGGAGTAAAAATCCTAGAGATTTCTTAGCATTCAATGTATTTCTGAAGTTTCACGCCATTTATAACATAGCTAAAGTCAAAAGATATTGGAGTATTACGGTTTCTAAGAAAAGACATAATTATGCATTTAGATCTGGAAATTAGTCGAGATTTCGTTGTAGGATTTCATAAGAGTTTAGATCAAGTATAGGCAATGATAGCTTAACATCATGAACATAGAAAGAATGGAAACAGTTTAAGATCAAAGACAACCCAGTCAGAAATGGATGGTCGATTAGACGTCGAATCAACGTCGTTTTTTGATGTCGAAAAATCATCGATATTTTCGTCGATTCGACGATATTATGTCGCCCAATTCGACGTCGTATTATTAATAGTTTCGACGTCTAATTTAATATAATTTCGACGGTACAAAAAGTAGTGCAGTAGTTATGAAAACTAAAATGGGATCCCAAACAGGATCCCATTTACGTTTCCACGAATGAAAAACACTATGAGTAAGTTGATCGACACCTTTTTAATAATGACATCAGATTATATTAAAAATAAAATTTCTAACGCTACGGGGAATCGAACCTACGTCTATACCTAAATCTATCGCCTAGCAGTAGGGAGCCTTAACCATTGCGCTAAACCTACGAGTTGAAACTCGATGAAAAAGCCATCTTCATAAGCTACAGCTCAAAGAAGTGAAAACCCGAGCGAAGCGAGGGCAGCAAATCACACGAGGTGAAAATGCGCGTCCTCCCGAGAAGCATACGATACTTTTTTCCCGACTTAACTACAATAGCCGCTTATATCTAGCCCGATTTGCTGGGATAACCTCACTTATTCCTAACCAATCAGCGCAAGCTCAGTTCCGCTTTATTACTCCCTAGGGAGTAATGAAGCTGTATTACTCCCTAGGGAGTAATGAAGCTGTATTACTCCCCGAGGGGAGTAATGAAGCGGAACTGAGCATCCCTGCTGGAAGGGAAAAGATTCAACAAGATTAAATTTGTGGATAGAAAAAGATAGAGATTTTCAATCCCTATCAAGTATATACTTTGCATCCCTCAAAAGTTATCTTTTTCATTCCACGCGTCTATCCGTCATGTTCACTGAGACCTATCTTTTTGTATTCCTAACTATATCCCTAGTGGTCATAACTGCCTATCTTTTTCTATCCTTTGTGCTCACAACTGCCTATCTTATTCTATCCCTGATTCTATCGCTTGTGTTGACAACTGCCTATCTTTTTCTATCCCTGACTCTATCACTTGTGTTTAAAACTGCCTATCTGTTTCTATCCATGATTGTATTCAACATATTCATAAAGATTCATCCATTTGTATCCATAATAATACGTGAGGTATTTTAAATCTTATCCCTTCATATACCTATACTTTATTTCTAAATTCTATCCATTTGAATCCATGCCAAAATAAAATATTCTTATCCGTTTCTATCCATGTTTTTTTTTTGTATCCATTTGAATCCATTCCAATATCTAAGATTCTAATCCATTTCTATCCATGATATGTTTTTTGTATCCATTTGAATCCGTTCCAATATATAAAATCCTAATCCTTTTCTATCCATGATATATTTTTTTTGTATCCATTTGAATCCATTCCAATATCTAAGATTCGAATCAGTTTCTATCCACGATATATTTTTGTAATTTCTATCCATTTGAATCTGGGTCAAAATTTATCGGTTGACCGCGGCTATATAATTAATTTAAAAACATAATTACCTCTACAAAACACAATGCTACTGCTATGTCACAAAAAATAGATGCTGTATGAAAAAAACATGATATACTTCACCAGAAAAGTTATTATTATTAAATAATTTGTTTTCCATTTTTTTGCGGTGAACTTAACATTATTTTTTCATACAATATGTATTGAGTGACAGCAGGAGCATTTTTAAGTAGTAAGTATATTTTGCAATAACTTTAATAGCGGCCCTCAACTCTTAAATTTTGGCTTAAATTCAAATAGATAGAGATTACAACAATATATCGTGGATATAAACGGAGAATTATATTAAATTTTGGCTTGAATTTAAGTGAATACAAATAATAACAATTTTTGATAATCTTTCATTGTAATTTTTTGTAATAAATTAAGGGCCGGTTTCACCAACCTCGGTTAAAAAGTTGATCCTCGGTTAAACCGTTAATCGACGGTTAAATATGGCGTATAGCGTTCATTTTGACTGGCCGTCAGTTAACCAATGATTTAACCGAGGTTGGTGGAACTGGCCCTAAGAAATTAAATACAAATATATTAGGAACTATATATTTTATTAGTAGAATTTATTATTGTATCACATATTATTGCAGTATAAACATTTTATATTAAAACTCTTTTTGCCGAAGTACATATTTTATATTAAAACTTTGGAATTGCCTAAAGTACATATTTTATATTAATAATTTGGTTGCCTTAGTATATATTTTATATTAATACTTTGGTTGCCACAGTTCATATTCATTTTTATACTACAGTAACTTTGGTTGATAATACTGTCCGACATTTTTGCACTGTTTTCTGTCTTTTAACAAATTCCAGGTGTTTCTTATAGGCTTTTTTGCGTAGATTACGAATTCATTGACAAAAACGTTCTAGCAAGACATGTTTTTGGCTACAAGGTAAAAATGGTATTTTTTACATTTTTGGAACTGCCAAAAACAACTTTTTTTCCCCTATTGACTTAGATTTACTTAAAAGCTCAATCGGCTAAAGCGTTTTTGTCAACGGATTCGCAATCTAAGTTGAAAATTTTATAACAATCACCTGGATTTTTTTTAAGGCCAAAAATCAATTCGACAAATGACAAAATTATTCGAGTAATGCTCCTTTCTAAAACTTGAATTGATAGTCGTTAACAATAAAAACGTACTATCCTTTTACCGTATAGCGTTTGTTCACTTAAAATCAAGATATTATTCTCAATCATCCGCCTTAGAAATTATTTATTTTTATGCTACAACTTTGGTTGATTGTAAAACCGTCTCACATTTTCAGACTTAACGAAAGCGAACATTTTTTAGTAGCAAAAAAAACACCGAAAAATTCTACGCTTAACTATACGCCTGTAAAAAATAGTTGAAATTGTGATTTGGAGGTTCGAATGGCTACCTCAGATTGAATATATTTGACGGCGATGGGGAAAAATACGCGAAACAACTATGCGGGACTGATTCATTCGATTTCACATTTGTGGATCATGTCGAATTTCAGTTCAGATTGAGTAAACAAGCGAAAATTTTTTAGTAGGAAATATTCTGGAATTGGAACACACGTGCACTGTCGACGAACTACACGACGCCGGTAAAAAATTCGTAGAAACTGTGATTTGGAGGTTCGATCAATGGCTACCGTTGCCAGATTGAATACACAAAATTAAAATTGTCTTAGCACCAAACAAAAACGAACGAAGATGGTGAAAAATACGCGACGCGACTATGCGAGACTGATTCATTCGATTTCACATTTGTGGATCATGTAGATTTTCAGTTCTGACCGGCGACTCCCGAATCAATGCGCGAGCCGCGACACAAAGGTTGGGTGCAGAAATTTGACTCCCCAACCACACTGCGCATGCGTCGCACCAGCAGCCTCATTGAACGTTGATCGCGCGCTTACTTGAAATGATTAAATATGGAAATCAATTTTTGACAATATTTAATTATTACGAAGTAAAAAAAATATGATGAATTATTTAGAATTTACATTGGTGAAAACATTCTTCCTTTTTTTAAATTTAAAACCAATAATTAATTTTTAAATAGTAATATCAATTCATTAATTTATCTTTCACTCTAAAAGATTATTCTGTGATGTGAAAATTAAATTAATTAAGTTTACAATGATGATTTATTATAAAAAACTGATTCACACATTGATGGACCAATAATGGACTGGTTGGGCGAGGGGAAATCAAGATGTCATACCAATTGTTCAAAAACCATTTAATCGAATAATAAAACCGATACGAAAAAAAATGATTTTGTTATTTAGTTAACCCTTTGCGAAGCAGTGGTAACCCAGATTACCACCTTTTTTATTCACAACTTTTTTCTCTAGATTCAATGTTTTTGAAGTAATAACAACAATTTCCTTTTGTTGTCGTATTTGAAGCATTTTAGAATTTAAAAAAATGATGAACGTATTGCATAAAATTATAAATAGTTATAAATAAACAAATTTTGAAAATCGCTTTTTTTACGGAAGAATTCGGCTTTGAACGACCTATTGAATAAATTGGAATGAAACTTGGTACTCCAGGGTTTTTGGGGTCGCTGATTACGAATCTGGAGACAGATTTGCAAAATTCGAAATGGCGGATCCAATATGGCGAACGGGTTTTCAAAAAATTGCAAATTTTTCATGAAGCTTGATCAGCGACCTCGAAAACCCCCAAGTGAAAAGTCTTATAAAAATCTCACAACTTTTTAAAAAACTTGTCTGCCATATTGCGTCCGCCATTTTGAATGTTGGAAATCTAACTTTAGATTCGTCATCAGCGACCCCGAAAACCCACTAAGGTGAATATAACAGTAAAATTTGTTTGATAGAAAAATGTGCGCCGCAAAGGGTTAAATAGCTTTTTAACAATAAAAAATATTATCCAAATACACTAATAGTAAAAAATCACTTTTTTCCATGTTATTAAAAAATGAAAGTTTCTTCCCATGCAATCGGTATTATTGCTTGGCCCTCGGTGGACAGACATCTTGCATAGAAAAACGGTTATTTTTCTAATTCATGAATAGCTGAATTGTTTACTAATAGCTATAAACACGTACGACGATCAGATTGTTCATGTATAATAAATACTTGTCGAAAAGCGGTATTTATTTATTTGTATAGAAAGACTGTGATTCAAAAGGATAGGAGTGAATTATATTTGAGATGATATAGAAAAGGATACACTTGGATAGTAAGATAGCGATTAAAAAAGATAGTCAAGATTTTGGATTGTCTGATGGATACAAATGGATAGGCGTGGATAAGATGAGGATACAATTTTATAGAAAGACTGAGATTCAAAAAGATAGGTCTGATTTATATTTCAGAGGAGCTATTTATATGCTTCGAGTGTTCTTTCAGTGCATGCTGGACTTCGTAGACTTCTCTCCAAAATGCCTCGACCTCCTCTGGTGTGGGCGGGTGGTCGACAGTAACTG
>CAKNWU010209149.1:0-11294 GCA_932072015.1 Andricus quercustozae | reverse complement strand
CAGATAAAATTAGGCGAAGTGAAAGACAGGACTCAAGAGGGCAGAACTAGTCAGACTTTTTGGATTAGAAAGGATAAATACGAACTCGTAAATGTATTAAATCGTCGCATTGAGCACATGACTAGATTGTCAGCCGCCAATGCAGACCCACTGGAAGTTTGTCATTACAGAATTAGAGGCATATTTGATCATCACTTTGATTTTTTTCCAGTAAGTGCCTGATTGATCAAATATTCTAGATTAGAATAATTCTTCATTATAATAAAATTTATTATGTATTTCCCCAGCCAGGTGCTGAGGAGTTAATCCAAAATGGCAACCGTATTGCCACGGTGTTGTATTATGTAAGTTATGCAAGTATGAAAAAATGTGGTAATTACAACAAGAGCAAAATTAAAAAAAAGGATGTGTGTAAAAGTTAAAGATATTAATCCATACAGAATTTTTTTAGTTAAATGACGTTCAAGAAGGAGGTAGGACAGTTTTTACAAAACTAGACGTCTCCTTGGCTCCAAAAAAAGGTAACGCAGTCTTTTGGTACAACCTGACGCCAAATGGAGTTGGAAATACCTTATCCAAACATGCAGCATGTCCAGTTATTGCCGGAACAAAATGGGGTATGTACTTTATAAAAATATGTGGCGTTTACAAGGAAAAGGCCCACTTTGTTGATCGTCACATATATTTATCTATTTTCCAACTTTCAAGAATTGACATTTTTCGTAATTTCCACAATTAATATTAAAAGGATTTATAGAACAGCTTTAGCAAACAATTAAATTTGATTCGATTTTCATGTACTGGAAAATATTACAAAAATTATCATTACTGAATACAAAATAATCCATTCAAAATATGATTTTATATTGTTTAATTCATTTGATTGCAGTGGCAAATGTATGTCTTCGAGAAGCAGGTCAAGAACTCATTAGACCATGTACTTTGGAAAATGATACTGTAGTCGATTGAAAAAAAATGGTCAAATTCACGTCAAACCCGATGCATTTTAATAAGTTTAGGCCTTGCAAAGTAGTTTAGAAACTCTAGGAAAATCTTTAATCTTTTCAGGAGAATGCAAATTAATCCACATTTGCAAATGAAGATTTCCTCATTAGTGACTGCAATGGCACCTACAGTAATTTGGCATAAATCTTCCTGGTTTTTTTCTAACACGGTGTTATATTTCTCAAAATAAATAGTTTTCTCATTTAATCTTGTAATCGTAACTAATTTATTGATTATCTCTGGAAAACTTGGACCTAACTGCACTTACTGTAGGAAAAAAATATGTAAAGAGAAACTATGTCAAGTATATGATTCTAGTCACAATAATATTATCTCAAGCTCTGTAGTGGCGAAATTACATTACCTGCAAGTATTCAGGAATAAATGGAATGTCGAAATTTCGATCATTATAAGCCTTTCATAATAATAGCATATGCATATTTTAAAGACAAGAATATGCATAATTTCAGCAAAAAACATCTTTCCTTAGCATGATGTGTTGAAAAGTTTTCTTTAAGTGATTATTAGAAAATTTGCGCAATAAGGAAAAGTTTCAGAAGCACGCTTGTTAGTAGACAAACGTAGTAAACATTTCTCAGAAAATATTTCAAATGTAACAAAAAGGAAACTTACTTCCCAAAAAGGAATCCAATCTGATAAATTTTTCCGTAAGAACACACAATATAAGTTCCAATGGCCTTATTCTACAGAACTTATTTTCTGCCTCGACTAACCTCGAAGATTCCACAACACATGGATGATTTTTTCGTATCTAATCATTTTCAAACTGCGGATGATCTGCTTCTGGTAATTAGGGGTGAGATATTACCGTTTCTCTGACACTTCGCTAAAGATTCTTGGACGGTCCAACTCGCTTCCGAAGTGTCAGCTCTACGTCTTCATAAGAAGTCGATTCATTCTGGAGCACATCTCCCTCATAATTAAAGGACGTGAGTTCATCTGTCAGCCTACCCTTTCGCACTTGAGAAATTTTCTTGATATAGGGCTTTCCTGGGTTCCTAACATCACGTGCATTGCAGGTAATGCCCTTCGGTCAGTTAAGGTGATGTCCGTTATGGCTAGAGTTACTTGGAGCGCTGACCAGAGAGCTATTGAAGTGGTTTACCGAAACCTAGTTAGGACATGTCTTCAATGGGGTGCTCCCCTTTTTGCGAATGGGAGTGCTTCCGCTTCTATCATATTCGATAGGTTGCAGTATCGGGCTTTGAAGGTTGTTTGGGGTGCATGAGATCTACCTCTATTCCGGGCATTCTCTCTCATGTGAATGAGGTTCTGTTGATCACAGAAAAATGTAGTTCGGTGGTGGGAAGTTTAAGGAGGGGAATACGAGGGACAAAATTCAGGATTAGGTTGGAAAAGGCGGGATCGGTTTCTGCATTTCATCTCATGTGGGGAGTTCTACAGAGCTGCGAACGATCTCTGGGATCTGCTTATTTTGATAGCGCTTGGGAGGATCTTATCTTTGAGGCTGAAATTGATACTGAGTCAGGGCAGATGTTTAAGGATCTGGAAGATCCTCAGGCTGCCTTCGAATATTTTGTTTCCGTTGCTTAGTCAGGGTAAAATCTGATTTTTTCTGATAACTCTGTTGATTTCTCATCTGACAGGGAGTGCAGTGGATTTTGTATTCCGGAGCTTAGCTTTCGCTTCAGTTTGCCGCTCCAAAATGGTATATTTTTTATTACTGCGGAATTCCATGGTATCTTCTCAGCGGTGATCCATATCAGAAAGAAGAGATTTTGCTTGTCCGTGATATGCACAGATTCTTTGGGGGCTGTTAAGTGCCTCAGGCGCAGATTCAATGATCCTGGAGGTTCTTCTCTGGCTAGAAGGATAGGAGACTTAATGTCTGACGCAAACAGTGCAGGTCTGTCTTTTATGATAAGATAGATTCCTGGTCACGCGGGAAATGCATTCGAGAATAGTGAGATGCGTGAAAGATCTTATGATCTTGTGGCGGACAAAATTTGTCATAACATCTGAAAAAAGACAAGTGACTACCAGCTATGTCACATACAAATGGGAGGTTCTTCCAAGGAGACTCTCTCAGTCCAATACTTTTCTGCATCTCCCTCTTGCCTCTATCTATTGTGTTCCGAGGCAAAAGCTCTGGTTACCTATGTGGCCTGCCGAATAGAAGAGAAAATAAGGTAAACCAACTTTTATATATAGACGACCTTAAACTCTTTGCCTCTTCTAAAGAGGATCTTAACGTCTTTGTGGCGGCGCTAAATAGGTACTCTAGGGAGATCGGCATGAGCTTTTGGTCTTAATAGAAGAACGGTTCTGGCTATAGCGTGCTCAGTTCTGAATAGCACAGATTCTCTTACGCGACATTACATCAACGTGAAGTCATCAATGCAGTCAACAATATCGCTAATTTTCGGAATGAGCGATATAACATGGATATGCGCGATAGAGAGAGATTTTGGAAAATTATTATAAGAGGTGTGCTCAGAAACTATTGGAGCAGGAATTGATATATGGACAGATAATAAACGAGAGTTTGCAAAAAGAGATTCCGAATTCTCTACAGAAACAAAAGTAAAATCAATTGAATATTGTGCGGTTTCGCTTGGAACCGACGAGGTGTATAATATTGATAAGTCTATTACCGCTGCTGGGGAATCGTTCTGTCCGAGAGTCTGAAGGCGAAGCTGGCTTGAAGATACGGTGACTGGAGAATCTGGTGGATAGTAATCTGGTAGCGGAGACTGGTTCTAAATCGAGCTCATGCGCAGCAAGATGTCTCGACAACAAATTATTAAGAAGCATATCATCTGGGATTTTTACTGGGTTTGAAGACAAATCTGAAATGTTTCTTATCCAGATCTACTTATTGTGAATCCATGCTTTCCCCAGGTACTTCACAGGGCCCAACCATAAAAATACAAAATGCAAAATGCATATTTTTAAGATTAGGAAATGAATAAATTTATAAAGAATTATAAGAGCCTACTTTATAATAGAATTTTAGATATAAGGAAGTAGTCAAGAAGCAGAACAAGTTACATAATGCAAACTTTACTTCAGTATAGCTATACAAATGAATTGTAGTCATTGTTGTTTAATTTTAGTGCCAATTTTCTTTCAATATTTTAAATAGTGCGCGCTAGAAGTAGTGGTCACGTGACACAAAGTGTATCTGGAACAGACGAACGCGACTCAACTCGAAGCTACCAAGGCTGATTACGCGGGAATGGCATCACAGCATTTTGACCTGTGATTATTATGAACAAAGCGGTAAGTCGCCTATTGAAAAAATCCTTGTGTCATTTTCAGATGAGCAACACGACAAAATCCGCGAGTAATCTGAAAATCCTCGGGATTTCCTAGTGTTTTCCTCGTCTGAAAATGACACGAGTATTTTTTAAATATGTTAGTACTGGCAGTTACGCGTTAAAGAAAGATTATGTATCATTACTACTTCGATTATATGCACCACAGTCAGTTGAAACTTCACAGAAACAGGCTACGTTTTTCTTGTGGAGATTACTACACTTTGAATAATATTCTTGTTTTACATTACTCTATTCCAGAGACATCCCTTTACGATGCAACAGCAACTTTCACGGTTGTATTTGAAAGAACAATTTTGATCTTTTGCAACGACGCATTGCAAGGAATTTTAATCAACTTTATACTATACTACGTATTTGGATATTTTTATCCGTCAGAGGCCGAAAAATGTTTGGAATTCATTCAAAGGTACAAAAAGCACAAACATAATTTTTAGTTTATAGTTAAATGAATTTAATATATTAGACGAGACCACAATTTAAATAAACAGCCAAAGCAAATTTTTATTTTTATAATAAACTTTTTATTTTTATAACAAATATTCGTGTTCTTGGTTCCAGAAACGCAAAGTGTTTACTCTTCATTTTATATCCGTAACACACAATCGAAAAGTGAATAGGAAATAGAAATACTATATACAATATACTGCTACAAGATATCAGATATTAAATGTTAAGATATAAATAGTACGACCCAAAAAATACAGCTATTCGTATCGAAATTGCGGCACGCGATAGCCACGGTCTCGTTACTCGTTCGTTACAACATTATTGTGCAATAAAATATTTTTAATTTCAGACTTTATTTTAGGACTTAAATATCGTACAACAAAATCTTGCAATGAATAATAAAAGTATTAGTAGGGCCAAGTATACTTTATGAGTATGCAGTTTCTACGAATTTCTTATTAGCTACTGTAACCATACTAATATTGTTATTGGTTTAACAATCCTATTATTATAGAAAGGTTTTACTAATAAAGTAGCTGGCAGAACCGCAGTTATCTTTTTCAGTCTATGTTAACAAATTAAAAAAATTATGGATTATTACGCGTAATTAAAAATTTTTTCACTCATAGAGTAAAATCAGCAGTCGTTGGCATCCCCTCTAATTTGCTTAAAACAATAGGAAAATTCAAATATTTAACATAAACTGCATTCATAAACTATCTTTCGGTTACTTCATTTTTAAATTTAAAACACTTGAAATTTGATTATCTATGTACAATATATTGGTATATATTCAGTAACGGATGAAAGACGCGCTGCGGTTCGGAAGTTGCATTACCTGCAAATATTCAGGCACAACTAAAATATAGATACATCGATCATGGTAGCCCATTTCCAAAAATGCGACAGGAATATTCTTGAGATTGAAAAATTAATAAATTTAGCAAAGAAATAACATTCCTTGGCATTGTTCTTGAATAGTTTTCGTGCAGATATTTCATGTATTTCGATATAGAATAAGATCGTACTTTATAAGAGAATTTGAGATATACATAAGGAAGTGGTCAAGAAGCATGCTTGAAAGTAAAGAAGCCTATTTCTTGTAAATTTATTCATGCACATTTATTTATTACAAAAATTTTCATCTGCATCAAGTATAAACAGTTCTCAGATAAGAGTAATTTTTTTAAAAAATAAGAATTTTTCGTTGAACATACGAGAGAATGAGAACTGTAAAAAATATTACTCTTTTAAAAAATCCATATTCGTTCAGATATATTGTTTATATTTTAGTTTCTGAATTTTAAAACAGTTAAAATTCATAACGTTAGATTAAATGCGTTGTCATTTGCAGTGGTCATAAATGGCGTATGTAAAGATAAGTCACTGATGAGCATACTTGAAAACCGATGTCTTCTAGTAACTTGAGGTTCCTGAAGTAGTAAAAAAAATATTGTTTGAAATTATGAATTTTCTTTACAACATGCAACTAAATCAATATTTTGAAGTGAAGATCTTTTCTTTGTTTGTAGTTATAGCTCTTTCAATAGTTTCGGCTCTTGAAAATTTAACTTCAGGTATGAAAACCAGAAATTCTCCAATACAATTTTGATGTGTCTAAATGATAAAGTTGTATCTCAGAAAGACCAAATAAAAAGGTGCTAACTCGCGGAGATAAAAGAAAAAGGTTCTAAATTACGTGAAGAACTCTCAAAGCTTCAATATCACACATAAATTGTATTAGGAACATCAGCGCCCTTAAATCCGTAAAAACCTTTTCATGTGGTCTCTCCGAGCCGGAATTTGGATATTTGGACATGTCGATTTGTAATTATAAAGTTCGAGGATCTATTATAGTAATCAAAATTCGAGGGATACTTCACTATTCAATTTACTTTTTATTTACAGAAGAAACCGACCCGGAGGCAAAACGTGAAGGAAAGGTATGTTCAAAATAAGATTATCTGATAAAGTATTCTAAAGCTACAAAATTCGAATTAGGTTTATATAATATAGCATTTAATGATTATTTTTTAATTATCAAGAACGTTAAACTAGTAAATTTATTGGCTCTAAAATTTCTAGTCGATTTAAATTATCTGACGCCATTTTTGAATCCGATTTACCAACTACATTTCGAATTCTTGTTTTGTAAATTTAGATCACCTGAAATTTTGAAAGCAACAATTAATATACATTTTCAGGCTCGCCTTTTGGCAAGTAGCGGTCTCTGTAGAGGAGAAATTTCATTACCTGCAAATATTCAGAAAGAACTGAAATGTCGATACACCGACCATGGTAAGCCTTTTCTGAAATTAGCCTCCTTTAAAGAAGAAGAAGCCTATTTAGAGCCCAGGATTGTTATTTTCCACGACGTAATTTATGATGAGGAAATAGAAATCCTGAGAAAGCTCGAACAGCTGAAGGTTTGGTCTACTTTTATCTATTTTTTAAATTGTAGTCAGATATGTTGCAGTTCTAAACCCGGCGATCATACCATCTTACTAAATAAATTCGCGGTATATCTCGTCAACGTAACGTTGAAATGTGAATTATGAGAAGATTAACTAACACTAAAGGATTTTAATAAATTTTGAACTTTTGTGTGAAAGTTTATAATAATGTGAAATATAATTTACATTGCTTTTTTGATGTTTGCTTATAAGTGATTTCTGATATTCATATTTTTCCAGATAAAATTAGGCGAAGTGAAAGACAGGATTCAGGATGGCAGAACTAGTCATAATTTTTTGGTTAGGAAGGATGAACACAAACTCATAAATGTGTTAAATCGTCGAATTGAGTACATGACTGGATTGTCAGTCACCAATGCAGACCCACTGGAAGTTTGTCATTACAGAATTGGAGGCATATTTAATCATCACTTTGATTTTTTTCCAGTAAGTGCCTGATTGATAAAATATTCTAGATTAGAATAATTCTTCATTATAATAAATTTATTATGTATTTCCTCAGCCAGGTCATAAGAAGTTATTCCCAAATGCAAACCGTATTGCCACTGTGTTGTATTATGTAAGTTATGCAAGTCTTGAATGACGTTGAAGAAGGAGGTAGGACAGTTTTTACAAAACTAGACGTCTCCCTGGCTCCAAAAAAGGGTACTGCAGTCTTCTGGTACAACCTGACGCCAAATGGAGTTGCAAATCCCTTAACCATACATGCAGGATGTCCAGTAATTGCCGGAACAAAATTAGGTATGTACTTTATAATCATATGTGGTGTTTACAAGGAAAAAGCTCACTTTGTCGATCGTGGTTCAGGTACAAGTGGGAGGTGGAAGACGGAGAAGAAGGTAGAGACACAATAAAACCAGGGTTTGTAATTAGGAAATAGGATTGATTTTGTTGTAACTTACAATTGCTGAGAATGGTTTTCGGCCTGTGGCGTGTGCCGTCAAGCGCGTTGAGATACTTGAAGGGTTTTGGTGTCCTAGGAGCAGCCACTGGATGGTGGCACGAGTAAGGGTCGCCGGACAGTTGGAAGCACAAACAATGCGGAAAGATGGACATTGTAATATCAAAAGTACCAATAATTTTGAACTTTTGCCTCCTCAGATCGCTTCATTTATCGTTCAATTAAAGATTCTAATAGTTTTTTACAGAACAAAAATTGTTTCCAGTCAAAATAGGGGCGACGCCCCTATTCTGCAATCCAACCGTAGTGCATGAGATATTCGCGTTTTTTTAACAAATACATACTGTAGTCTATACTTTATTTAATGAATTCTTCTTATGTCTTCCGGAAGTGAACAAAAGTTGGGATTAATTTAAGTCAAAAAAAAAAAAAAAACGATTAACACGTGGGCTGATGGCTCTTGCTAATTTTAAATGCGTTTTCCACGAAAAGCGATATGAGCTTCAAATGTCCGGAATGTATCCCGTTATGTTTGCCGGTATGTAACTTTATACCGACGAAGTGGGTCATTTCCTTGCGGTGCGTCACATATATTTATTTATTTTCCAACTTTCAAGGATTGATATTTTTCCTAATTCCTACATATAATATTAAAAAGATTTATTCAACAGCTTTAGCAAATAATTAAATTTGATTCGATTTTCATGTACTGGCAAATATTACAAAAAGTATCATTTCTGAATACAAACTAATTGATTCAAAATAGGATTTTATATTTTCCAATTGATTTAATTACAGTGGCAAATGTATGTATTAGAGAAGCGGTCAAGAACTTATTAGAATATGTACTTTGGAAAATTAACCTGTAGTCGATTGAAAAAAATGGTGAAATACACCTAACGCCCGATGCACTCCGGTTATTAAACGAAATATTGCCGAAAAAATGTAAAAATACTGCATAAATCTTCCTGTTTCTTTTTCTAACACGGTATTATATTTCTCAAAATAAATAGTTAATTTCTCACTGAATCTCGTAATCGTAATTAATTTATTGTTTATCTCTAGAAAACTTCTACCTCATTACACTGACGTTAGGAACAAAAGAAGTAAAGAGAAACTATGTCAAGTATATGATTATATTCCCCACATAACACGCAATGTTGCAGAAATATTGCTGGAATATTTAATTGAAACATTGACAACATTCCAAATGAATATTGTAGCAGCGTTCGAGAAACATGTGAATGTCCGACCCGGGCAATATTTCTCTGAAATATTTCAGCAATATTGGAAAAGAATATTGAATTGGGATTGGCGTATGTGTCTGCAAAGTCTCTGCGAAATATTGCCAAAATATTGTCTCGAAATGTTTAGTAATATTTCTGTGCAACGTTGCCGAAACATTGTTTCTAAAATTTCTTATAAATTTCAGCGAAACATTGCCTTCGTCATCCTTAATATAGGCAAATTAAGGAAATGTTTCGCTGAAACTTATAAGAAAATTTCGAAACAATTTTTCGGCAACGTTGCACAGAAATATTACTAAACATTTCGAAACAATATTTTGGCAATATTTCGTAGACACTTTGCAGACACATACGCCAATCCCAATTCAATATTATTTTCCAATATTGCTGAAATATTTCAGAGAAATATTGCCCGGGTCGGACATTCACATGTTTCTCGAACGCTGCTGCAATATTCATTTGGAATGTTGCCAATGTTTCAATTAAATATTCCAACAATATTTCTGCAACATTGCGTGTTATGTGGGTCACAATAATTTTTAACTAGTAAAATTCTTGTCTTTAATTATTGAACTTCATTTTTTATTTCGAGAATTTATAGACTATCTCTTGGATACTTTTATTAAAATTTGGAAATTTACAATTAATATATTTAAAATCGCATGAAATATTATTTCAAGCTCGGTAGTGGTGAAACTACATTACTTGTAAGTATTTAGGAATAAATGGAATTTCAGCAAAAAACATCTTTCCTTAGCATGATGTTTTGAAAAGTTTTCTTTAAGTGATTATTAGAAAATCTGCGACATAAGGAAGAGTTCAAGAAGCATGCTTGTATGTAGACACACCTAATCTTAGTAAATTTAACTATACACGATAATTTAGTTGAACAAATTCCACATGATTTACGTATAAACACTTCTCATAAAATATTGTAAATGTTACAAAAAGGAACCTTGCTTCCCCCTTCTCCCTCGACTAGCCTCGAAGATTTCACAACATATGGATGATTTTTTCGTATCTAATCATTTTCAAAATGCGGATGATCTGCTTCTGGTAATTAGGGGTGGGATATCACCGTTTCTTTGACTCTTCGCAAGATGGACGTCGAGATGCTTTCACCTTGGCTAAAGATTCTTGGACTGTCCATCTCGCTTCCGAAGTGTCAGCTATACGTTATCACAAGGGTTTGGTTCGTTCTGGAAGACATCTCGCTCATAATGAAAGAATTTGTGTTCATCTGTCAGCCTGCGCTTCCGTACTTGAGAATACTTCTTGATATAGTGCTTTCCTTGGTTCCTCACATCACGCACATTGCAGGTACTTCCCTTCGGGCAGTTAAGGTGATGTCCGTTATGGCTAGAGTTACTTGGAGCGCTGACCAGCGAGCTATTGAAGTGGTTTACCGAAACCTAGTTAGGACCTGTCTTGAGTTGGGTGCTCCCCCTTTTGCGAATGGGAGTGCTTCCGCTCTCAGCATATTCGATAGGATGCAGTATCGCGCTCTGAAGGTTGTTTGGGGTACGTGAGATGTATCCCCATCCCGTTTCTTTTCTCTGATTTGAATGAGGTTCAGTTGATCACAGAAAAATTTAGTTCGGAATAGGGAAGTTTAAAAAGGGGAAGACGAGGAACAAAATTCAGGATTAGATTGCAAAACACGGGATCGGTTTCTGCATTTTATCGCATGTTGGGATTTCTACAGAGCTGCGACCGCTCTCTCAGATCTTCTGATTTTGATAGCGTTCGGGAGGATCTTCTCTTTGAGGCTGAAATTGATACTGAGTCAGGGCAGATTTTTTAAAATTTGCACGATCCTCAGACTGCCTTCGAGGATTTTGTTTCGGTTGCTTAGTCAGGGTCGAATCTGAGTTTTTCAGATGGCTCGCTTGATTGC
>CAKNWU010209112.1:0-11180 GCA_932072015.1 Andricus quercustozae | reverse complement strand
GTAAGTGGTTCCAGTAAAGTCTGAGAAAGTTTGTTTCCTTGAGATACATTTTTTTCTTCAATTTCTGTTAATATTAAACAGTTCTGCTCAAAAATGTCTTCTCCTTTTTCTAAAATTACTTTCAGTTGATGCATAATCATTTCATTATGTTCCTTCAATCACCTATGAATGTTGTGAAAGAAAGTAGCTGGTTACTTTTTAACATCGATAAATGTACATAACTGATTTTGAACATTGACCCTAAATTCGCACACCTATGTTTTCAGATCCATGTTTTTTGAATATAAAATTTCGATATATGGGGCATTATTTCTCAAGTGTACCCACTCAAAAAGTCGAAGTTGTCCGGTACGTGCATGACGCTGGCGCTCAAGCCCCGCGGCGCAATCTGGTGCCTTCATGGTATTGTTTTTACGAAGATTTATGATACACTCTAGTAGATTTGATCACTCTATGCATTTTAAAGGGCTGAGACTGCCATTATTTAAATGCCTGCATTACGTTCACTGATGAATTTTGAAAAAAATTGAATTTTGGAAAATCAAGTTATTGAATAAGAGGTGGCGTCGAAAAAGTTGTTTTATGGATTAAGTAACATTAAAGCTCGGAGATTTTTTGATGCAGATGTCTGGTCTTCTATCTGCCTTTCTTTTCGCCTTTTGTTGTTTTACTGATAGTTGTTTTCACTTTGTTTCCTAATTTCCCTTTCTTTTCTTTTAGGCGCAGTTTCTTGCGTTTGCGAATTTGCTGTTAAAAACATTTAGGCTTTCATCCTAGGCATAAGCACTACACAAATATCGATATCGCTTCCACTCTAGAATTGTGACGCCAAAACACTTTCAGCTACGGAATGCGACTAGGGGAAGTGTGTCATCGTTGTCGCAAGTACTAGTTGTAACATCACGAATATCTAAAAAATTATTAATAATTTTTAAAAAGTGGTTATACAGTTTTTGAACGCGTGCCAGTGCTGCCAGCAGAAGAAAGTTTCATGGCGACCAGCTTCTCCCAATAAATTTGACAGACCAAACCACAAAATATGCGTCGCTGCGTAACATTAGGATATCGTTTTTGTTTGTAAATATTTGGTGCAATAGACACAGTTTATCAGTGTTATTGTGCTTTGGGGCTTGTTATCACTGTGACAACTAGCCACGAAATAATTGCCCTACTAAAAATTATTTAGCTTTAATCGTAAGGAAAACTGGTAAGATCTTTATGAGTTCTTATGAGCATTTGTCGCTATCTTTTGTAAGAACTCGTGCACTGTATATCTGTTACTAATAGCTGAAACAACTATCCCCATGTACGGGGTAAGTTGTAACACTCTACTTTTTTTATTAATATTTCTTTTTAAGATGAACGCAAAATTAATTTTTTTCATGTGCAACAATTTAAAGTTAACAGATAAAATATATGATTATTGTTCTTAAAGTACCAGATTTATTTAATTTATTAATGCTAGAGAGGTTTAAGTACTTTTTGTGATAACTAGGACCCGTCTCCCCTACTTCGCAAAAGAAAAGAAACGAAAATTAGGAAACAAAGTGAAAACAACTGTCACTAAAAAAACGAAAGGCGAAAAGAAAGGCAGATAGAAGACCAGACATCTGCATCGTAAAAATCTCCGAGCTTTAATGTTACTTAATCCATAAAACAACTTTTTTCGACCCGACCTCTTATTCAATAACTTGATTTTCCAAAATTCAATTTTTTTTTTAAAATTCATCAGTGAACGTAATGCAGGAATTTAAATAATGGCAGTCTCAGCCCTTTAAAATGCATAGAGTGATCAAATATATTAGAGTATATCATAAATCTTCGTAAACACAATACCATGAAGGCACCACATTGCGCCGCGGGGCTCGAGCGCCGGCGTCATGCACGTACCGGAGTACTCAACGCTTATTTTCATAGAATAAATATTCGAATCCCACTTTCTAATCTACATAGTCTTATAGGAAAAAACCTAAGCTTTCTTTTATGACAAACAAAAAATCAAAAAACCTGTCTCACTTTGAAAAAAAGTCAAATTTATTTTTGACCTTCATTTTTGAAGGTCAAATATTTATTTGTTGAAAAAATGCGTATGAGCAATCGAAAGAGCGTGAAAACCCCTATCGGAACTGTAGTACACAACATTTTTTTTATCGCTATTAGAAGAGTTAAAAGTCGCCGAAGTAGACGATATCCACGAATATCCCAAAACTTTCACCCCCTCCCCCTCGGTCAATTCTTATCCAAATGACAACATTTTTCCCCACAAAGTACTATGCAATAGCACAACACTTTGCCTGAGTTTAACTTAGATCGGACAACTTCGACTTTTTGAGTGGGTACACTTGAGAAATAATGCCCCATATATGACATTGATTTTATTTTTTTATTTTTTTTTTAAATTTATAAACTTCAGTTTCCTATTACTTTGTTAGCCAAAAATAAATAAAACGACGTTTCCAAATGTTCAGCTAACCCTTCTGGAAGTAAAACGACATACAAGGACAGAGATTTTGTATCCCCTCCCTTAAGTACATACTTTGCATGCAACAAACGCTATCTATTGGATAAGAGATAAAGGACGATTAGCATGGATAGGTGTAAGATAGAAAATGATATATAAGGATAAGTGGTGGATAGAGATGGTTAGAAATATAGGGATTTCAAAGGATAGGCGTGATTGTAGATGAAAAGGGGAATAGAAAAGGATCGAAGAGATAGACGCAGGATAAAGATGGATGCATTGTTTCTTTCCATTTTAATCTCAAAGATTCATAATTACTCAAGTGGATGAAAAGTCTATCCTTTTACTTTCACCAGGGAAAGACGAGAAGCAAAGTACTTCTGTAACATTTTTTAGGTTTACGGTTTTCATTATACTCACTGTAATTCTTTTAATCCTGATTCCTGAAAACTACGATTTTCAACTCTTGAATATTCCGCAACAGTATTTTCTGACTGATTTTCATCTTTGCAACATTCCAAAGTTTGTTCAAAATCACCAGATGGCAACACAGGTAGGACATCGTCAAAAATAATTGATGAATTGTCGACCGATTTACTTAATCTTGAAGTCAGACTTTTAGACACGCTTCCAATAGTTCCATTCTTGGATGGGTCTTTTGCAATGAGCATACTTTCATTTGTCTTTACCAGCGAAACATCTGTTTCGTACATCCTCTTTTTTTTAATTTTTTTCTAACTGAGCTTTTAAAGAATTCAATTTTTGATCAATATTTCCTGACAATTTAGTTCTCTTCTGTCAGACGTGGGTAACACTCGCGTAGGAGTTTTTATTTCCCTTCCGCTCTTCGAAAATTTTGGTTCTTTCTTTGAACTCTTCTTTCCCTCTGCTGCGCTTTTTTGGAAATTCTCCATTACGTCCCTGTCCATTCTGCACTGAAATTTCATGAAAACAAAATTTATTTTGTAAGTAACATTCTGTTTATTATGTATAAGTGTTTTGAATGAATTTTCAACAGATTATCGATTTTTTACGAATGTAGAATAGGAATTTTTGTTCATAAAAGGGATATCTCCTAATTCAGTTTATCATTATTATTTAAAATGTATACAGTAAGTTCCTGATAGATTTACTTTGCAAAAAAAAAGTTTCAATAAATATCATTTGATGAATTTATATCAACATTCAATTTACGACGAACAATGACATAGGTCTTTCATTTTTACGCAACATTTTTTTAAAAGTATATTTTCAATGAATGATTTCTGCATTTTTCAGGGAACTGTAATGGTGACAGTAGAGAAACACATATCCACTCGTCTTGGACAACAAGTTCTTCTTCTCCTTCAATGTCCTTCCATTTTGGCATTATGTAAACTTTATTCTTCAGAATATTTAACGGAAGAGATTGCAGTTCGCGAGCTAAATTTTTACAATGATACACTTTTACAGAGTCTGACGTGATTCCAACATCATAGATGGCAGTAGTTGATCCAAATTCTTGAACAATCAATTTAACTTGTCCTTCAATTAGAAGCATATTTCGTATACGACAAATCTTGAAGTTTTCAAATATGCAGCAACTGTTCCGCAACGCAATTCCAAATGTAAATTTGCCCATCTCCAACTTCTTAAACTGTTGACAAAGATTGCAAGGAATATGTTCTAAAAGAGGTCCCTCGGCGTGTTACTGTGACAGACAAGTGCGAATATTGTTGTTCTCAGGTGTTAACATGAAGTCATCCTTCTCAGCGATTCTTTTGTACACTTGTGCAAGCTTCAATCCAGGTTTTCGAATGCATTTTCGCAATTCAGGCATATTATTTTCAAAGCAAAATGCGCTAAAAGTTTCAGCAGGACCTAAGACTTCGATATCGGCTACTGTATGCAACAATGCATGTACATTGTACGATAGGAATTGCTGTCCATAAAGTTCTTCGCATAAAGTCACAAAAGTTTCCAGAGCCTCTTGACAAAAGGGATACATATCTCCTGGAGTTTCTTCCGAAATTAAAATTCGCATGACGCTGTTAAAAATCACCAGGTGTCGATAACGGTCTTCATGAAAGACATTCCTTACAACTGCTGGTGCACTTTATAGTAAAAATTGCCTAAATTCGGTTATTTTAAAGTGCTTATAGAGACTAAATTCCTTTGGACGGCGATTGAATTCTGATGGACAGTAAGTTTCAAGCATTAACATTCTGGAATCAAGAATTTGTAATTTCCTTCCATTTAATCTTTGAAATCCAAATTTGCCTTCTCCATGTGCCTGTAGTATCTTTTTACACACTCCTAGCCAAACGGCGTGCAGGATTTCGAAAGGAACTCGTGTAACCAATCCTAGAAGAGGTGATAAAGGACTTCTACCTTTGTGATGATCTTCATCTAGAAGATTCCTATAACTTTCATCTGTTCTAAGTTCATTCCTTGTACCCTGAAAAACCATTGTTCCTTGAAAGCCTGGAACTGTACATCGGAAGCCTTCTATTTTACATTTCGAAAACGCCTTTGGCGAGTAATGGCTGTAATGATTTACAACAAACGCTCTTGCAGGAGCATCAGCAATGAAACATCGCAACGTTAAGGGAAGTTTTTGTGTCCGTATTTCAATTCCTCCTGCTTCAAGTACTTCAGTAATTTCTTGGACAAATTCTTCATAAAATTCGAATACATTGCTCGGTTTATGCTGACCTTGAAATATTCCTACTATTATAGGCCTTTTATCAAATATATTACATATACGATATTGTTGAGGCCATAACTGATGCAAACCTTTATCCACTTTAGCACCATCCATGCTTAAGTCAATTATTATATTTTCGGGCAACGCATTTTCAGGAAGGCTTTCTAATTTCTGTACAAGTGTTTTGTTGAAACCTATGTGAAGGTATTCACCTCCTGCAATTATTCGGACTCTGTTACTTGCAACAGTAGTAGGAGTATTTACAATAGTCCTTGAATCCTTGGGCAGGAACATTAAGTTGAAAGGAAACTGTCGTAAGGTTTTCAATAATATGTTTCCCTGGTTGTGCTTAATATTGGCTGCAAGGAACGCATTTTTTAAAGCCTTTCTCTGTAATTCCAAAGGATTTTGTTGAACATTAATGTCAGCTTCCTTGTCTTCTGAAGCGTTGGCTCCACTTGTATCATTTTATGCATTTACAGAAATATCATCTTCAAAAAATTCGTCAATGACTTCTTCATTAGAGTTTTCAGATCCCTCTGTACTTCCTGGATCCTGTTCCTCAAAAAAACATTGTACAACTTCGCCAGAAATTGTTGCCATTACTTCTTCTTTCAATCTTTCATCTGCGTCAACCGCAGATTCATCAGACATATATTCAACATTTTGTTAAATGTGTTGCGTATTTTCACGAACCGTTAGCAAGCGTCTTCGCTTTTGTCTCGTCCCGAGATCACTAAATTTTTTTAATTTTTCAGACATTTCTTCATCCATATCTCAATAAAATTCCTGGTAATATGGTTTCCACGTGAAGTCGCCTCCTGAGAATGTAGATTTTACTACTTGTAATGTATGCTATATTAATATTATTTTATAAACTTATCACCTTATAAAGCTATGCTTAATGTCAGTAATATTTAAAATTAAGGAATTTTCAACCAAAGAAATGAATTTCCAACCAAACATGGAATAGTTGAATTTTCGGTCAAAAATAATTAATTTTCAAACAAAAAAAAACGTGGTTTTCATTAAAAACTGAAGAAATGTTCAGTCAATTATTAAATTGGAAAAAAATCGAGTAAGTTTAAGATATATTTAGAAGTTTTGAAAAGATTACAAAATAATTTAAAACTTGATAAGATTTCAAAACATTTAAATCAAAACGTACATTTTTGAAGATTCTGAACACAACACTTAAAACCTTTCCAAGAATTTTGAAAGGTTTCAAAAGAATAATAAATTTTTATTGAAATTTCTAGGTAATCTACAAATTATATTTTTTTATTTGAAAAATTAATTTTTTAAATATTTTTAAAATTTTTCAAAATAGAATATAAAAGATTTTAAAGCATTTTTTTTATGTGGCCGGATTTTCAAAAAAATTTAGGAAAATTTCAGGTTCCAAGATAATAAATAACAAAATTTGCATTAGATTCCTGGAAATTCTTTAATGATTTTGTTTAACAAATTTTTAAGCGAATATAAAAAGATTTAAGAACAAATTTTGATGTATAAATTAATGTTTCTAGGTTAAAATTGCCTAAGATTATATAATTTTTAAAATGTATACATTTTTTGATTGATTCTTCAATGTTAAATTATTGAACATTTTGTCTCAGACTTTTTTTCTTTATGGACTGAAAAATCTTTCTTGGTTAAAAATTTAACGTTTTTTTTTAAACTCCTTTTTTTGGTTTGAAAATTAGGCTGTTTTGGTTGAGGCTTCAGTTAATAAAAATAAAATAGAAGTGCCAGTAGTAAAAAATCTGGAGACGGTAATATCTAACATATTATTTTTTAAAGGAAGAATAATTATTTTCAAAATTTGCCGAATTCAGTTTTTAACCTTTCTTCGATACTTAAGCAAATGCAATTTTCCGTTTTGGTCGCTGATCAAAATTTCTTAATTTAGATTTAAAAAACCACATTTCTGAGATTGTCCCCATATTCTGCTTTTTGTGTCTTAAAGTAGTATTTTTAATTAACTTTCATAAACAAATTGGTTGAATATTTTTAAAAAATGTATGAGGTTTGTTAATGTGTTTCCAAATTGAGCTAGGGATGACATTATTCATTGCTTTAGACTAGAAGTGCAAAATTATTTGGAAATAATTTTGACGAATGCGATTGTTTGAGAAATAAACTAAATTTATGATGCTGGTTAATAAGTTTTCAAATATGGCCAAAATTTAGCTTTCGGAATTTCCCAAGTTAGGAAAAATATTACACTAATAAAGTAAAGCTACTGTAGTGGATTTGAGTGAAATATTCTGAAAAATTTTCTCATAATTTGAAAATTTATTCTTTAATTTTCAACTTTTTAAGTAAAATAACATATTGCTGGAATCGTTATAATTCGCAAATTTTGAATACAAAGGACTCCCGCTGATCAGGGTCGACGGCTGCAGTTCGACTGAGTGAGGAGAAGCCGTGTAGTGGGGGAACCGTTCGCAGGTACCCAGAGTGGAATTGACCATCGCCCCATTTTTATGCCTGCGGTCAATTTGAACCCCGTACAACGTACAACCCATATTCATTAATGAATTCCTTCCGGCTTAATCTTTTATTTTGTAGGTGCATGTATGTATATTGCATACATATAAAGAAACCTAAAACCGAAATGAAGGTATTAATGAACATGCGTTTAGTTCTAGAATAAAAATATTGCAGACATAACAGAACTTCCTGCTCGTTAAACCTTTGAAGCATACATTTAAATTTTTGTATTTTAGGGAGAAAATAATTTTGTAGGCAAGTGGTACTTATAATAGATGCATTTACGAAAGGAAGAAAGAAACTATCGAGGTATCTACATTTTTTTGAAGATTGTAAATTTTCTCCTCAAAAACTAATCAAGACTGCTGTTTTTAAAACTATTACACAAATTGTACCATTTTCTGCAGAAGTATGCAAATATATTTTCCCTAAACCCAATACCTAATGTAATAAAAGTATAAGTCAATCGATTCTACTCGACTAAAAAATTGTTTATTTCCTTACATGACCCTTGAGGATAATTTAGAGTATTATTACTGGAAAACTAATTTATAAGATTACAAATTATAATAATTTCCTTACTCTTCAACACAATTTATTAATAATGTGCCTGAAGTTCTGAACGTTCATATGAACGAAATTAAAAAAAATGTTTTTTAACTTTTGTTCCAGCGAAATCACTTCAAACAGTAAAAAACTAAAGACACCTGGCCTATAATTTTGGGGATAAAAAATGAAAATAGTCTGTGTATTTTAATTTCCAAATTCGTACATCCTACGATGTGTTTTTAAGGGATTACTGTATCAATAATACCAAAGGGTAGTTCACCCCTTAAAAATAAAAAATGTGGAATTTCCTTCGAGCGTTTTTAATTTTTTTACTGTTTGAAATGATTTAGGTGGAAAAAGTTTAAAAACATTTTTTTGAATTTCGTTCGTATAAACGATCAGAATTTCAGGCACATTTATTAATATTACAAATAAATCGATTCACCTCGAAACGAAGAATATTTTTTTCCTTTACAACACCTTTCAATTATGAAAATCTAAAGAATTACATTTGAAAAACCAGTTTTTTGAAACTTATAAAAATACATATAAGACGCAAAATTCAATATTTATAAAAAACCTCGCATTAGTTTTTAGATATTACAGCATCGTATTCAACAAAAAGGGGATATATCCACACATCGACACAGATACATGCCGTTGAATTGATTATAGCATGTTATATTATAGTAGGCATTTATCAACTAAAAAATGTTTTATTAAACCATTTTGACATTGTCACGACTAAACAGCTTTCTGCAGAAGGGAGTTATAAATATAAAAAATTTTCTGACAAAGAAGTAAAAACAAAGCGAATATCAATAATTTAAACTTCATTTAAATTAATAATTAATTTTCTTGATTTAATAACTTTAAAATTTATTATTCACTACTGGCTGTTTCGAGTAATAGTCCAAGAGCTGGTGACGTTTTTCGTGAAGTGAGAGTATAAGTCCTAATTTTTGGCTTATATATCTGGGAAATGACCCTTCTTTCGAAACCCATAAATACCAGACACCCTGCCTGGGGAGTTTGGGCACCTGAGCCAGGTGAAAAAATTGGAAATTTGCAGTGACAGTATAAGAGCCAATTTTCTTCTAGGATTGATTATTGATGCCCCAAGTTTATCATTATTCAATCGCCAGACCGATAGCTTGGGGATAACATACTGCCAGACTCGATCATTATCAATAAAAAAACTTGGATTTTGCAGTGAGAGTATAAGGTTCGGGGATAACACCTTCAAAATTAAGTTTGAAAATGAATAATTTTCCTCGGCTGTGGTGGCCTGAGCGGGGACCGAGGGGCGAGGGGAGCACTCGCCGTCGCCGTTATCCCCTCTACTCAGCCTTTTACCCTGACGCGGCTGCTTCCTCTTCCCTCGGTCCCCGCTCTGGACCCACACTTTCGAGGAAAATTATTCATTTTGAAACTTAATTTTGAAGGTGTTATACCCGGAATTTCGGTCTGTCGTTTTACGAATGCTAACTGTGAATACTATTCTTTATGTTATTAAAAACGCCAGACCTTATACTCTCACTGCAAAATCCAAGTTTTTTTATTGATAATTATAGGGTCTGGCAGTATGTTATCTCCAAGCTATCGGTCTGGCGATTGAATAATAATAAACTTGTGGCATCAATAATCGATCCTAGAAGAAAATTGGCTCTTATACTGTCACTGCAAATTTCCAATTTTTTCACCTGGCTCAGGTGCCCAAACGCCCCAGGCAGGGTGTCTGGCATTTATGGGTTTCGAAAGAGGGTCATTTCCCAGATATATAAGCCAAAAACTAGGACTTATACTCTCACTTGACGAAAAACGTCACCAGCTCTTGGACTATAACGTAATGTGTTAAAAAAAGAAATACACAAAGAAGAATATAACAAATAATATGAATCAGGAAAATACCGTTAATGCATAAAAATAGGATCTATTATTTTAACAGACATAAACAGTATACAATTGTACATTCATTTATGATTTTTTACAGTGCGCCACGTGGAAAATGTGAAGTTATACTTAACCTTATACTTTTTACATTTAGTTTTTTACCAATAATTTTCTGCTCTTTAAAAGTATATATATATAGTTAAATTAGAAAAGATGTTGGAAAGCGATGTTATTTGTCTGAGTGATATCATTTAGAAATATATGTAATGTTAAAGATGGTAAATGACATACTGATCATCATTGTAAAAAATTGTTCTACTTTCTCCTTTTCTCATTATTCTTTAGGTTATCTTCTATTTTAGTTTCATTTTGTAAGTTAATCTCAACATAAAGTTGAGCTTTACATTTTAATATTCAAATTTAAATTGTAATTTACAATAATAATTTTAAGTCAAAAATTTTGAAACAAAACGGAAAAAATACTGTCATTTTGCTCCATTTTTTGAAAAAATAGAGCAAAATAACAGTATATATATACATATATATATTTGTTTACTTACCGTTTTAATAATATCAAAACTGTTTCTTCCACAACAGTTTTTAGAGTATTTTTTCCACTTTTTTATTATAGCCAATTATAACATACAAAAAGAAAACGATCTACGTTTGATCTACTTCAAAATATGGCAACGGTGTCCAGTGAACCGTGAAGTCTTGCAACTGCGCACAGGCATTGCGCGGGAGCTTATACGCCTACACGTTATATTTCAAATTATATATCAGGAAATCTCATTTTTTGCTATGTATATATACTTTCCGATACAGTATAAATATTACTTTAAATTGTAATACAATTTATATTACATAATAATGTAATCCAATTATATATTTTATATTAATAATAGACGTATATCATTTCAAATAAGATATTTAATATTGATTCTTCTGAATCATCCAAGGGTTTCTGCTGAATAAGGTTACAATAATTAATAAGCAGTCGCGGACAATTGTCCAGGGATGGTCCCGAAGGAATAACCCCTAAGCGGAGGCGTGACAACCGTGCCGAAAGCTGAATGGCACCTGGTTGAGGTGTCT
>CAKNWU010209100.1:0-11054 GCA_932072015.1 Andricus quercustozae | reverse complement strand
TCAAAAAACATTTCTAATCTGTAGTGTCCAATTGTATTTTATCGAACATCTGTCATATTTTGCTTTAACCCAAGAAAGCCTATTTTGGGGTATCTATCTTCATTCATATGGAGAATTTTCTCAATCCAGTTTAACAGCATTTTGAAAATTCGAACTCCTAATTGAGACACTCCTAAATCTAGACTTATCGCATAGCCCAGTGTTTTTTCGGAATCCTAAAGATTTTTTATAGTAGGATAATTTTTATTTTTTCTATTTCATAAAAATATCTGGGCCCTAGACCTGCGCTTCATATAATAAAGTACTAGATACTGTGCTAATTATTGTTTTATTTACAGTTCGCGAAGTATCTGATTTTGGGTTTTAAATTAGGCAGGTCGAAGATCCTATTGCAAGATTAGCGTTCCTTGTCATCAATTTCCAGGCATCTGTAAACAATGCAGACTCCGAGAATGGGATACCGTGGTATACACGGTATTTTACTATTTCCAGTTTTTTCTCATAGAAGGAAAAAGGTGCAAATTTTTCTCGTGGAAAATGATCCGTTTTTTGAAATATCACAATCTTTGTTGTTTTAATGTTAATTATAGGTTCGTTTGATTTATAGCAAGTCCCTTTATACCTTTTCATTTAAGGAATTCTGGATAATCGACTATAAATAGAGCAAATGAAATAGATTATGCATGATCTTCTTCGACAAAAAAATTTCATTTGTCTATAAATTCATCAAAATTATTAAAAATTTTCCTATCGCTCCTTTCGAATAAAGTTTTTTTCCTAATAATTTGTTCGAAGCAGATGGGAAAGCCCTTTTGAAGTCAATAAATATGGCAAAAAGTTTCATTTTGTTTTCTCTAAGGCGTATCTGAATTATTGAGTTTAGAGTAATATTAGATCCAACGCGACCAGACCTTTGGAATTTTTTCATTTTCTAAAATTTTATTAAAAAAATTATGTATAAATCAGGTGCGCACCTAATTTACCGCCAGATCATCTGCCAGCTCCACGAAAGCCTTCAGATTACCTCTGAAGGGTCTTTTCGTGAGGCTTACCCTGATGTCTTCAACCGGTTTGCCGAAATGTTTCCGAACGGCTTCCTGTACTAAGTTGTACGTCTGTCATCGTATCGAGGTCCAGAATCATGACCTCGGTGCGAGGGACAAGCTCACTTACGCTACCCCCCTCACCAACCGCCTCCTTGATGGCAACCGACAGCTCAGCTCTGCCCTTTGATGTATGCCCCAGTTCTACTAGAACCTCACCGTGTCTCGTTTGCTTAACCCCCTTGATTTTTACGCCAAGGGCATCAGGTTTCACCTTCTTCTTAAGGTCTTTGAGGACCATCGCGTAGCTAAGCCCCTCGGTCGGTTTGATGAGGACCGCCTCGGTTCTAGCTCGCATATGCCTCTTCTTTTCTGCTTCTGTTTCCTTTTTGGTGCGGACTCTGGCTTTTCTTCCACCTTTTTCGGTGTCGACGTCGTTGGCGCTGGAGCGCCACGTGTTCTCGGCCTTTTGCTCCTCGGCGTGGGAGGAGTCTTCTGTACTGGACTGAGGGTGGTCTCCCTCTCTCGCTTCCTATCACGGAGAGTGGGAGCTGCCACAGCTTCATTAGTCTGAGTGCAGCTTCCATCTGTCTTCTTCTTTGCCTTCTCCTTTCGGCTCATGGCTCTCGTTCTGGCAGTTCGTCCAACGTTTTCGATCAAATCCCTATGAAGTCATTCGGTCGTCATAGAGTGATCTCGCAGTTCGTTCATAAGTCGCTCCACTCGTTCCAGCCTATCCTAAATTAGCAGCCACATATTCCTCTTCGCGCTGCTGAAGTCCACCATTTCTTTTATTGTGCCTCGTAACTGTTCCAAGAGATTACACGTCTTGAGAGTTTGGCATCCACTTCTGCGATGTCCATCTTGTTGACGGACAATTCCACCTCCTCTGTCACGTGCAAAGGACCACCCAACTCCTCGCAGAAGCTCCTGTCAAAGTATGTTTGGTTCGCCCCAAAATCCATGGAACCGGCACTGACCACCGAGGCTTGCAACCGATCGGAATCTGTGGGGAAATTGCTACTCCCTTGGGGTATGTTGTTTTTAACATACCTACACATGACTGGTTTCTTGTTCGAGGTTCCTTCCCATAGCTGGTTTTTGTCCGCTCTCGGTATTTGATTTCCCCGGTAACTCCCATATTTGGGAGGCGTTCCCCTATCCGCAACCTGGGGAGGCGCCCGATGGGGGACCAGCAACCCCACACGGGGAAACTCTGTTGTTGAAATACACGGAGAGGAGGTCATCTGATCTTGAAGTATATTTGATAGATCTTTTATCCATTTTAAATGGATTATATTATAATATATGTAGTTACAATTTTGACATAAGGACAACTGCTGGATTTCACCGGGAGCGGGTGCCATTTTACAAAATTGCACGCGCTCCAGGTAAATCGCGGTAAAATTTTATCTGTAAACACGTTTCACGACCGTGAGATAAGTGGTTGCAGTCTGCCCGTGACTGAATATGATGATCCGGCAAAAGTCTCGTGCACTCTGAAGACACTAATAACCAGGCTAATAACCAGTGAAAGCTTGGCACTTTCAAGAACACCGGTGATCGTGACGACTAACTTAACAGAATATTCAGGGTATAACCGTCGCAACTCCCTTACAGGGTCTTTATTCCTCTCTTTCTTTTCATTCTCCTTGTCTATGGTGTTTTTGTCAGTTGTTGCCGAAAATTCGATAACGAAGATGGTTCGCTTCTCGAACTCAATGAGAATTATGTCAGGCCTTGAGTGCGCGACAGAAACAATTGTCGAGAATACGACTTCTCATTTTGGACAATTGACTCTATTTCCCTAAGAGCGTTTGGCGGAATGGTGGCAGGACTAATGCCGTAAGAGTGACATATATGGTAATAAAGCACTTTTAGTTCCGCATGTGCCTGTGGATGTACGTCGTTTCCGCATGCGTTGAACAACTAGATGGTATATGTCCTGGGTGCTCGGGGTGTGCATAACACGCTCTGCAGCTATCATCGGGAATGTCTTGGCTTAAAATGTGCTGACGATATGCTAAAGTTGAAATGGCACAGTCTTGACACCGTCTTCACATTTCTGTGGAAGATTCCGTGCATCTTATTGTCGAGGAGCTGTACGCAGAAGTTTTTCTCCTGTGCTTTCTTCATTAGGGCCTTCAGGGGTGAGTACTCAAGATGGATAATGTTTGATGCATTTAGCTCACCGCTGATATTGAAGTCAAGGACAAGTGTTCCAGCAGCCTCCTCCTCTGCTTTGTACAGAAACGCTCCTTTGCCCACTTCTTCGTGTTTCCTGACCATTTTAAGAATAGAGTCTCGTCCATTTGTGAATATATGTGCTGTACTTAGAATAATCCTGTTGTGAAAACATTCAAGATTACGCGACCACCTTGACGGAGTGAGATGTAAAGTAGCGGCACAGACGGCTTAAGGTGCATTCTTTTGTTCATGTGCATAACTTTTCGTGACCCCACATCGAGGCATCTTTTGCTTCCTGAATGCGGCTTTGTGGCACGCCCAGGTATGCAGGTGTCTCCAGCGCAAAGATGTCGTATAGCTCTTCTATCGACGAGATCAGGGACACCGGGGATGCCATTAAGTTTTCCTCGCTTCAAATCAACCTTGGCCCATTTTTCTAACCCAAAATCCATTCCAGTCTCGTGAGTGTACTCTGAAAAACGTGACGTTGTTAGTTTTAACACGATGTTTTCGGATGAGATAGTAAATCTGGTTTTCCAAAGCGGCATTAATTTCAACAGGGTGACCTCCGTAAAGTGAGAGGATAGTAGAGTTGGGGGAGCCAATACTTTTCTGTCGACGGATCGACACAAGGACGACTTGCTGGAGTGCTACGATAGCAGTCTGGCCCCTCAACGAGAAAGATACATAGCGCGACGGCATTCTCTGTGGTGCGAGAAATACCCAGAGCTCTGGAGTTTTTCGAATCAACGTCTGCGAAAACGTGCTGAGGAACTCTGGAGAAGGGGTTATGTAAGCGCAGCGCCTACTATACCGCAGCCAGAACAAACCAGCAACAGAGAAAGAGAGGCGAAACTGTGACCAACCGCGGGCAGACATCCAATAGAGGAAGAGCGATGCTCTAGGACGCGGAGAAATATCAATATCCAGGTTTCTCTCAAGTCGAAAGATCTGGCTGAACAGGATGTCGAGCTTCCTGAAGATTTATCCGAAGAGTTCGACCTCCGGCCTATCAATTGTAGTGTGTATATTGCAGCGAGAACTTTGGCGGATGCAAACCGTAAAAGAAAACCAACGGCTGTTCATAAGAGAAAAAGACGAATGATGATCCAACATCACACGCTTAACAAGTCAAAGCTGCTGATCATCAGGCAACATATTGTTAACAGAATACGGGAAGTATCTGAGGCTAGGAGAATTCTCGAGCATAGAAAGAGGTGGGTCAGAGAAAATTAACAGTTTTTCTCTGACCCATGTCGACTCTTCCAAGACCATCCAGTTACTGTCGACTACATAATAAATATCTTCAAGGAGCTGTGCAGTACCCTCATAACACCTGAGGGGGAATGCCCACCTATCACGACCGAGGAGGTCAAAAAAGTATTAAAAGGCCTAAAGAACTGTTCTGCTCTTGGACCAGATGGAATCAAGACCTTCTAGTGAAAGAAGTTTCCTTCAACCCACCAGCATCTGGCCCGCATTTTCACCTCGTATCTAATGTCGGAAGAATCTATTCCGGAGTAGTTGATCGATGGCGCACAGTGATCCTCACGAAGATGGGAAACTTGTCTGACCCAAAGAGTTGCAGGCCAATAAATTATCTGAACACGCTCTATAAGATCTTCACAGCTATCCTAAATAATAGGCTTGTTCAACAAATCGGACCTGTGTGGTGCGAGGTGTATGAACAATTCAGCTTGCTCATTGGGCGACACCATACAAATCGGACCTGTGTGGTGCGAGGTGTATGAACAATTCAGCTTGCTCATTGGGCGACACCATGAGCCCTCTCCTCTTTTGCCTTACATTATTTCCACTATCTCTCGCTCTTCGCCATTCCCAAGGATACTTCTGCGGCAAAACTGAACATCGAAAGCATAAGATCACTCTTCTACTTTACATGGATGATCTCAAGATCTATGCTAAAAATTAAGAATGACTGAATCTAGTTCTAAAGGTTTTCAAAGGGTACACTCACGAGAATGGAATGGAGTTTGTGTTAGAAAAATGCGTCAAGGTTGATTTGGAGTGGTTCCATGGAAGAAGGACGAGCTTAAATCCTTCGATATCGGGTCAAGAAAAGTTATTCACATGAACAAAAGCATGCACCTTAAGTCTTCTGTTCCGCGACGTCACATATCACTCCGTCAAGGTGGTCGTGGAATACTTCATCTGGAATGTCTGCACAACAGGATTATTCTGGGTACAGTACATATAGTCGGAAATGCACTTTTCTTAAAATGGACGGAAAACACGAAGAAGCGGGCAAAGGAGCGTTTCTGTACAAAGTAGCGGAGGACGCTGCTGAAACTCTTGGCCTTGACTTCAATATCAGGGGTGAGCAAAATGCATCAAACATTATCCATCTCGAGCGCTTACTTCTGAAGGCCCGGATCTAGAAAGCACAGGAGAAAAACTTCCGTGAACAGTTCCTCGACAACAGGATGCACGGCATCTTACACAGAAATGTGAAGGATCAGTCTCTGTCGTATGAGCTAACTTTTGCTTTCTCCAGATCACCTGGTTTGAATTCGGACATGGAGGGTTTCATTTTGGCATTTCAGGACGGTGGCATTTCAGCTTTAGCATACCATGGCCACATTGTAAGCCAAGAAATTCCCGATAATATTTGCAGAGTGTGTCATGCACACCCCGAGCACCTAGAACACATACTATCTAATTGTCCAGCTCATGCGGGAACGATGTACATCCAAATACACAATGCGGCACTAAGAGTGCTTTCATACCATCTCTGTCACTAGGGAAATTGAGTCAATTTTCGCAAGTGAGAAATGCCACATATACTGGAAATTCATATTCTCGACCCTTGATTTCGAGAAACGAACCATGCTCGTCATCGAATTTTCGGCACCAGCCGTCAAGAACGTCACAGCCAAGGAGAGTGAAAAGAAAGAGAGGTATAAAGACCTTATAAGGGAGTTGCGACGGTTACACCTGGCATATTCTGTTAAGCCGGTAGTCCTGATCATCGATGCTCTTGGACAAGACAAACTTTCACTGGTTAATGGCCTGAAAAATATCCCTCATGTCATTTAAATGCTAAGACACTTGTGAGGAGAGTGCAGAAGATGGTTGTCCTTAAGTCGCTCAGTATCCTCAGGGTGCATGAGACTTTGACCGGACCATTGCGTTGAATCCATCTCAGATTGTAAACACCTATCCCACGGGCATTTTTTGGTATCGTACCACCTCCCGGTGAAATTCCGCGATTATCTTTATGACAAAATCTTAACTGTATATCTAAATTAAAGGCGTATCTAAAATGATCGCTACTGGGAAATGGTAGGACCTTCTGTGAGTAATCATGGTTGTAAAATCTTTCATTATATATGACCCATAAGTGTTGGTCCAGGCCAAATCAGTAAATGATTTGCCTTTGTAATATCATTGTCGTAAATTAACCTGGATAATAAACTTGAGTTCTCCCCATAATTAGAATAAAACCATTCCTCTGCATGCGTTCCCGCAATTTGGTACGTCTTCTAATGTATTCCCCATGCAGATTCATTCTTTCGGTCATAATATTTATATTGATTGTTAAGACTTCTGGACAAAATTCAGTTAAATTTGCTACTTTGGTGTTAAAATCGCCCCCAGTCACGATAGCATGGTCTGGGTATTGAGAAAGAACAGATCCTGTACATGTTTTGTAGCCGAACGACAGAGCTACTCGAGTCATCAACTCATAGTTCATGGTTCTTCTAAAATACTATCTTCTACAGTGCATAATGTGACAGCAACTGCTTGTACTTTTAACGACAAGGCTTCCATTACTGCACATATGACGGAACCGCTATCAGGCTCAACATCGAAGACGATAGTTTGCACATCTTTGATCTTCGTAACGTCTTCAACTAGACAAAAACATCAGGTTTGAGCATTGATTGATCCGTGCTCAGAAATCCCCATGATCTCCGGCGTCTGGGTCTTATTCCTCAACGAGCCACCACCTATCGAGCAGCCATCATCATCCTTAATTCTGAATGGACTCACCTCGTAGGCTTAGTTCTGGTTAATAATTTCGCGACTGGGACTGGCCCATATGACATCTAGCTAGGAGCAGATGTCTGTTCGTTCATCATCTTGGAAGAATTAGAGAAAGGAGCAGAACATACGCCGATAGCCCAGCAGATGATATTTGGCTGGAATCTAACCGGTCAAATTCTAGCACCAGACTATATCTTGTCTCCAATAGCAGCCTCTCATCATTGTTGCCTTGCAACAAATTTTTTCTCAAGATGCTGTCCCCGTGTTTATAACACGCCAGGTGGCAAGTTTATATAATGCACCAGTGTCAGTGCCGTCAGTTTTGTCGTCGTACTACGAAGCGGGCGTAATGTTAGGGATCTCAGGATTAATCACACGACTGTGAGTTTATATTGTTGTGGTATAATGTACGTTTGGTGTCATTATTGGTCAGTGGATTTCAGGTGATTCGTTTCTTCTCTTTACTGTCTCAGGTTTAAGATGTCACCGACACCCACACACATTCATAGTCTTGCGTGGCGTGTAGTACCCGCCCAGTCGGTCAGTACATCTTCTGTGTCATTTTCTGGCTACTCAATTGTCTTAACGTACTATTCTAGTTCAGTTATACAGTCTCGCGAGTTTAATAAAAAGTACACATTTATCGTTATTGTGAATTTATTTCTTTATGGTGAATTCTAATTTACTTAATTTTGAAGGATCTTCTGCTCTAAAATTATATAATTTTGAATGTTTTATTTTAAAATTGTATCTACTTTTGAAGTTCTAATCTTAAATGCTTCCAATTCATAACAGCTGCATTTGTAATATTCTTTTTTTTTTATTATTTCTGTTATTATGTATCACGCTTTAAACTGATTTAGAAATTCAACAAAAACATTCCTTGTTCAGGATACATACAGGCAATTTTAAACCTTAAAAGAAATTATAACTATTAGTTATACTATTATACTATTTGTACTATTATTTCATATTTTCGAGAATCTACAAAGATTATTTCATTGATTCTTCTCAACTCGTATAAAATGCAATTACAAATAACGTTCTCTAAAAAATATTATTAAAAGATAACACTTACTAATAATAATATGTACGTTCCTAAAGAGGTGGCCAAACTCTAATTTACAAAAAGTTACTAAAGAGTAGTTCCCATTTTTTCGAAAACCGAGATTTTCCCATTTGGAACCCCATATTAATTGCAACAGACCGGCGGCATGGGTTAATGTTGACCGATTTGAAAAAAAGTTGGGAATTTCTTTTTCCGGAAATGAAAAAATTCGGGGGATCCGTCACCATAAGTCGAATTTTTAGGCCACCCTAATTGCACTGACATTTTTAACCTTCGCTACTTGCATATTGTACAATGCAATTAATATATTGAAATTCACAAAATGTAATGTTCTAAAAACATGCATATTATTTTGTTGTTTCATACAATTTTGTTTTGTAGAATAAAGCAATAGTTGAAAAATTTAAGAATGAGAATGTTACTCTTTTTAATACTCTTTTCAATTAATTGAACAAAATTGCACCTTATTTAACACCCTCGTCCATGTATTTAACACCATCGTCCTGGACGAAGACTCTAACCTATACTCCGCAGGGAACCGTACAGAAGCAAACCCATTTTTCTTCAAGTATTCGCCGTTGGGGGCGGCTTGGTAATGGACACGCATCACCCTTTTTTGTACTACTATCCCTTCACGAGACTTCAACGTAGCTCAATAAATTTCACATTAGGCATACTCAATTTACAGGAAAATATATAATTTTATCCACTTTTTATTGGTCCGAGCTTTATCAGTGTACTGAGCTCTTTGTTTTAAACCTTGATTCGTCTCGATATCTGCATTCACGCCGGAGAGATCATCCTTGCTAAATGCGAACTGAGTGCAATTTTTTTTCACTGAGAGAGAGTTACTTTTTCTCAAGTGTGAGTCTCTATTTCTTTCTCTCTCTCTGTCTCTATTCGTGGTAACTCTGCATATAATGTAACAGAGTCAAGGCTCACTGACGTCCTGAATTTTCCTTTTGAGGGTTCTCGATTCTATTTTCAAGACATAACTCCCCTTTAACTTATTGAGAGCCTGGATAACATAAAAACAGAGGGCAGGTGGGTTGATGGTCAGTCTATAAGCTTTGTTGTAAAAGCTTTACCAGTTCTCTTCCCACACATACTCAGTTTTTTTTCCATCATCGCTCCAAACCTCCGTTTTTCCTGATGAGTGGAAGAAGGCTCTCATAAAGCCTATTAACAAGATTAAGGCTCCTCTACATGCTGGAAATTATCGTCTTATAACAATCCTCTGTTGCCTCTCAAAAGCAATGGATGACATTCGAAGAGGCATTGATAAACGAACGGTACCAATTATGGTCCTGTTTGATTTCAGTAAAGC
Organism: Andricus quercustozae; assembly: GCA_932072015.1. NCBI lineage: Eukaryota > Metazoa > Arthropoda > Insecta > Hymenoptera > Cynipidae > Andricus > Andricus quercustozae. Next base: position 1,420 of record CAKNWU010209100.1, on the reverse strand, counting down.
ATTTGATATGGTCCCTCATATGCTTCTTTTATTGAAACTTTAGAATTATGGATTCTCGGCATCAGGAGTTAAGTGGTTGTCATCATACCTTTCGGGCCGCCAACAATCAGTGGTTGGATTCAGCGGAGAAGGATCGGAGTGGGGAGAAATTGGCACTGGTGTTCCACAGGGGTCTGTGCTTGGGCCTTTGCTATTTATACTCATCACCAATGATATTGGATCTGTTATCAAGTACTCACTTCATATGCTTTTTGTGGATGATCTTCAAATATACATCCAGTGTAGTCCAGATAAAATCAATGAGACGATTGATATAATTAATCGAGATGTAAGGGCGATATATGAATGGTTAGAAACTTACAAGCTTAAAATTAATGCAAGCATGACCAAAGCGCTAATATTTGGAAGTTCTAAATATATAAATAGACTGGACATGTCCTCTCTTCTCCCGGTTAAGCTTCTGGAAACCATCACTCCTTGCGTCAATAATACTAAAAACTTGGGATTAATCCTTACTCCCACATTGGCTTGGGATAAACAAATCGGTAACATATCTAGCCGAGTTCATGCTACCTTGAAACAGCTGCAATTCAACCAAAATTCTTTGTCTACTGATCTTAGAGCTAAGTTGGTGCCCTCCCTCATAAGACCTTACTTCGATTATTGTTATGCGGTTTACAATGACTTAACTGAAGAGCTTAATCGGAAATTGACCAAGTTGTTAAACTCGTGTATAGAATTTGTATTTAATGTAAATCGGAATGAGCATATAACACCATATCGTAAAAGTCTTGGGTGGTTGAGTGTTGATAATAGAAGAAAATATTTCATAAGCGTTATTACTTATGGTATATTAAAATCTCGTCATCCAGAATACTTGTATGGCCACTTTGTAGAAAGGGTGACTGTTACTGATAGGGAAGTCAGAAACCCTGAACGACTCCGAGTTCGACAGCGTTGAACGGTTTTATATCAAAGGTCCTTTATTGGAACGGCGAAAGCGCTCTGGAATGGTTTGCCAGTCACTGTGTTAGAAACTGAGACGGTTTCTCTGTTTAAAAATAAGGTTTTTTCTTATCTGTTAGAGATGTAGTCTGCTGAATATTGTTGTTTGACACCTTAATCCGTAGTCTGTAAGTTTGTAATAATGCAGAGTTATGCAGAGCTAGAGAACGAGTTCGAGAATGCCATCGAGGCAATAGCAGAGGGAGAGTCATATAAATACCTGGGTATTCTCGAATCTAAGTGTATTCAGCATACGATAGTTAAGAAAAACCTAACGACTGCCTTCACTATAAGACTCAGATTGGTTTTGAAGAGTTCTCTTAACTCGGCAAACAAGATCAGGGCAATCAACACCTATGCCATCCCTGTCCTCACGTACTCCTTTGGGCTCATCAAATGGTCGAACACCGACCTT
>CAKNWU010209098.1:0-26363 GCA_932072015.1 Andricus quercustozae | reverse complement strand
TTCAAAGCCAATTTTGAAAACCTATGAAATTTTAATCTGAAAATTCTCGGTCAATTTTCTCGAAATTGGCTAAATTTTTGAAATCATACTTTATTAATCCGTTTTCAGAAACGGTGGTACAGAAATAAATGTAGTATACATTTAATATAATAGAGTTAAACTCAATGTAGAAAAGTTCGCACTTTGGACTAAATCGAATGGGATACCGAGCACGCAGCGCAAGGCAAATACATTATCGAGCGCGAAGCGCAAATTCCAACAGACGCGCTCAAACAATTTTTAACTCTTATATTTCCACAATACAAAAACATTTTTATATACGCACCTTTTAAAAATAAAAATTGTAATTATTTTATAATTATACATATAAATTACTAATAATATATTTACTGTGTGAGTTAATACTTCCAAGCAAAACATTTCTTTTAGGCTCGTTACAAAATATTAGACATCTTTCGTAAGAGGTCAATTAAAAAATCTTTAATTAAACATTTTTACACCTACCTATTTTTATCTAATATGTGTAAAAAGTTACCGATAAAACTGAGCACGACACATATTTTTCTTAGCTGGCCACATTTTTCTCAGAGAAAACGCTTACCCGGAAGTTTGTCAGAAATATTTAAGCGGTTAAATAGCTCAGTTGACTAATGCGTGCCCTAGATTTACGCTTTAGGACAGGTTTTAGATAGTTAGATAGGGTTTGATTCTGCAGCGGGGGCGATTTTTCAAAGCCTTTGAGCATGCAATTATATCATTTTTTTCATTTTCCAAAGGATCGACATTTTACATTATTTCTGTTTTCGAAAGTTTCGAGCTAATCTATTTATAAAACGTATAAAGCATGCGTACAATGCATATACATATACATATACGCGTATACAATGCGAAATCGGCAAAGGTAATCTTCACAGAAGTAAGGCTTACTACACGAAATGGTAACTCTTCCTCTCGCTGAGTGTAGACAGTTTGAGTAGTGCAGTGCATCCTACTATTTGAAATAATTGTTCATCCTAATCTTTCAAAAAGTCCGTTTAACTTCCCTGAACGCAAATAGTCATTTTAACAAAATTCACCGACGAAAAGCTGCGCTTCAATTTAAAATAGTTAGAGCTACTGGTTTAGAGAGTTTTTCTAACGATCCACTTTTTTCCGTATACACCGTAAAATGTTCCTGTCCTTAAATTTAGGGATGAAGCTAAATCCAGTCTGAATTGCAGAATTTAAACAAACGCTTTCGTAAATTGAGACAAACCTTACTTGAAGCCAGATAAATTTTTGCTTAATTCAAATTCTCTTCCATGTTTAAGTTTAAAACAAATTTTAAGCTTTTGAAGGCTTTTTATCGATTTATTCCAAAAAAATTACCAAAAATTTTTATTTCAAGCTCACTCTCAAAAACTATGAAACTTTTTTATATTTACACCTAAATAATTTTACAATTTCCCTGGAATGTTTTGGAAATTATATAAAACTCTGTTCAGTTATCGCTTATATCCGCTGCTCTTGAATTAGTTCCATAAACTTTATAAAACTTATTTTTTCAAGTAAAAGAAAAAATAACCCCTTAAAAAGTTTAAAACCTGATACCTTAACGAATTTAGAATATTTTTATGCACTTTTGTGCCGCTTTCACTTTTCAGTATTTTCCCTTTTACTGTGCTTTGAGAATTAATTTATTTTACGTTACGATAAACAGTACATTTTTTTATTAAACCTGATAACTACCTACATTATATTGATGTTTTTCAAAAATTGTCTGTCGGTGTTATTTTAATACATTTTCTAAATGTTTTTATATAAATGTTATTTTATTATTTCTTAATTAAAACGTATAAGAGTTTCAAGTATAAAAATTGTCAACAGTTTTTTACCATTTAAAAAAAATTAATTATGTCTACAAAATTATTCAATATTTTTTAAGTTTTTCGTCTCATAGGAAATTCCTGAAAATGTCAATGTCTCCTAGCTTTTAGTTCGGAGTATAGTGATTATTCAAAATATTGTTGAATTTTAAAAGTCTTTAAATAGATATTGTTCAACTTGTGAATTTTTATCTAGAACTATTCAACTTATTATCTTGAAAGGCTGGTCCATTTAAGTCCCGTAGCGCTGCGGTTAAAACCTATATCGCTGCTTATTTTGAACCTACTTTGCTGCTCTAGCGTCTACTAAGATAGGAGTTATAGGTTCAAAGTAGGGCCTAAATTTCGACTCGGGTGGTAAAAAATGTTCATTATTTTTGTGTGTGTAATATTTCAGTTAGGAAACTATATTTTCCGATGAAGTTTCATTGAAATATTACAATTATTTAATGTGTAAGAGCAAAAAAATAATTTTCAGCCAGAAAACAAATTTCGTCTCTTCATTATTCATACTTTTTACCTAAATGAAACATTTTTGCGTTTTTTATACATTAGAATCAAAGTTTAAAGTTTACTGAACAATTTGAATACATATAACTCAACAGTATAGATTTATTTTGATTCGTGAAGTTAGCGAGGTACTCGGATAAGATATCATTTTTAGAACTAAGGTACATAAAATTTTTTTACTTTTATGTCATCACAAGTCAGATTAAATGGTATGAAGATTGAACATCTCGTACCTGTCGTACCAATCTCACAGAATATCAGAGATAAAAAGAATGTCAAAAATGTAATCTTTTATGATTTTTCTAAAATAACGCGAATTCTCGATTAATCTAAAAATTGAAAACCTCTTCCCCTCTCTTTTATCAATATTTTTGAAAAGCTTCAGCTAATAGAAGAAAGGCATCCTATCAGCTTTATGCGAGCTAAACCATTTTTAAGGCCGGGAGATTTTTTTCCCCTAAAAATATAATTTTGGAGTTTTTCTCGCAAATGATACAAGGTTTCGCAAAAAAGCAAGAAGTCGCCACGATACATCGGTGTAAAATTATGAAAAGAAATCGACAACTTTTTTGCTACAATACAAAAACATTCGTTCTAGTTTACATATATATTTTTTATTCTTCCATGCATAATATTTATTGGGTATAAATAGGTTTTATACATAAGCATTATATGAATAAATAATAAAATAACATTTTTTATAAATTTTGTGCGTAAATTTCTTCAAACATTTAATATATAGAGACAATATTGTTTGTTTCATTAATTTCAAGATAAATTGGATGGTGGAGTAAAAAACCAGGCTTTGTCCAATATGTCAAATTAGGCGACTGCTCTTATCAGATCACTTTATTGCATTACAAAAATACGTCCATGATTAAAAACATATACTGGGACAGCCCCATGCAGACTATTAAAAAATTGAACTCTAAGAAAAATGCTTTCGACATATATTGGGCTGTAACCATCTTAAGCCTGAGAGACAAATGAGCTTCCTCATTTTTTTCTTATAATGATAGTTTTAACCATTATACACTCAATAAACTGATTTTAATTGTAAAATTAATTGTAAATTATATTTATCGCGAATTGAGTATTCTGTCATGTCCGCATGAGCAATAGCAGAAATGATTATCTATCGATGGATAGAGGTGTCCAAATCGTACCCTTGACCAGGTCTTATACAATTTTGTAAGCAGCTAATTGACTAATTTCGTAATATTTTTGTCTATTAGAAAATTCAATTGAATATTCATATAAGCATAATTTAAAAACAAAAATCGTTCTTTATTTTTGGAAACTGATGCATTAAAATGCTGAGCCGGTGGCTTAGGTGATAGCACGTCATGCTTCCGAGCAGAAGGCCTGGGGTTTGATCCCTGTGCCCTGTACCAATTGAATTTTGTCTATAGACAAAATTCAAGGATAAGGACATAGATGTCCTTGTACTGAGGCTTTGGTGTTTCGAAACCCATTATAAACTGTAGGTCCCCTTAAAAGAGTCTAGCTACATCCGAAGGAAGAGGCTCTCCATGTCTATGGAACTATCCTTGGCCATCACTAGTCCACTTTGAGAAGACTCGGAAAAGAGTTAGCGATATCCTTGCGTAAGGGCTTCATGTCGAGGGGTTTATGGCTCGGTGGTTGCTGGTCAATTTCGAGTAATTAGCACACACATACATCTACATAATACAACAAGTTACTTCGCTGTATCTGTGCATCTAACTGATTACCTCAAAGGGACCGCTGCGTCCACCCTAACCTGGCTATCGCTTCTCCACGGCGTCGGATAGCAGAGTGCGGGCGAGGCTCACTTTGCTGTGCAAAGTGATCCGCGTCATTCGCTGTGCGATTGGGTATGCCGGGCACCTGAGAGGTATATTTCCGAGGGGTCGACCACTCTGATTTTTCGTGTATCATGAATATATTCCCTAATGAATATTCGGGAATATATAGAATATATCGGAATATTTGGGAACACAAAGCACATGACGAATATGGGAATATGTGGAAATATTTAAAGTGTTCCTCTTTGGTCTATAAGGTAAAGGTACCTATCATGAAACTTTTTCCAATTATGAAAAAATTTGACAAAAAATTTCATTCATAAATGATAAAAAAAAAAAATTTTGAGTACAAATTATTATATTAATAAATATACAAGTTAGGTTTACATCTATATAAAAGGCGATTATGGTTCTGAAGTTTTAAATACTAAAAAATAATTTTAATTGTCTAACCTCCAAACTCGGAAAAAATGACTGCCATTTATCCTAGTCAGAAGTCTTGATACCTATAATTTATTTTATCACGTGTATTAACAAATTTCGATTATTTCACATGTATAATCAAATGACAATGTGTAATCAAATGACAGCTTAAGGTTTACAGATTTGAAATTACTGCATTATTATATTTATGAAACGTACATTTGCAATAAAATGTTTTATTTATTATATTAATGTAGCTTGTGTTATTTTAATGTTAAATAATAGTTGCACTTAAGTAAAACAAATTAATTTTTAATAAAAAAACTAATTTTTAACTAAATAGTTCAATTTTCGACCAAAGTAATAAATTTTCAAACAAAATGATGAATCTTCAACTGGAATGGTTGAATTTTTAACCAAAAAGATGAATATTCAACCATTAAGATTAATTATCTACAAAAAAAAAAATACAAATAAAATGATACATTTTTAACCAATACTTGAATTTTACAAAAAAAAAGAGATTAATTTGCAACAAAAAATGTAATAGTTAAATGGTAAGTCAAAAAAATTAATTTGTAACAACCAAAAAACGGATTTTCAACCTAACAGTTCAATTTTCAACCAATGTGATGAATTTTCAATTAAAAGGATGAATCTTCAACGAAAAAAATGAATTTTTAACACAGGTCAACAAAGAAAACAAATTTAAAACAAAGTGTTGAATTTTCAAGGAAAAATATGAGTTTTCAACCAAGAAGATTAATTTTCTACCAAAACGGACGAAAATTAAAAAAAAACACATGAAGTTATTATTAAGGACAATAATAGAAAAAAATATCAAACGAAAAGGGTACTAAGCCTAATATTTTATATACACTTCACTTTAACCAAGTTTCTTAATTTTTTACTTCACCCTTCATAGTTTTTTCTTCTTTTTCATTCACTTAAATGAAAATTCATTGCCTGTAACAAACATTTAAAAAAAAAATTTAATCCACTTCGTTCACGAAAACTACCCTTCATAGGTTAGGTTTGTCAATGTCAACGAAAACTTCTTTTCAATTTATTTATCTCTATGAACAATTAAAATAAAAGTTCATTGTACTATTTAGTTCGATTTAATCCAGAAAATAATATAAAATAAGCCACATTAATATAAAAAACAAATCTTTCTGTTTCATTATAGGGACATGCATTATGGAACACCGGTGCAATAGTCAAAAAGTTGTTTCGTAATAGGTACATATAGGTCGTTTCGCTTTTTCATAAATATAATAACTTTGCTAAGACTAAATTAAACTTTGATTAGACGTTCGGCATTCAGAAAAGATCAGCCCATTCATTGATATAAACAGTTTGAAAATATATTCTACTATCGTTTCAAAATTAATGAAAATCTCAAGACCCCCTCAAAATTGGTCTCATGATAGGTACTTTTACCTTAAATGGTCGAAATTCCTATTCATTTATCGCATGCTTCACAGTATTTTCCCTATTCTCCTCTTTTTCTCGTTTTTCCACTTACATTCAAACTTAGTTAATACAAAACAATAAAAAAATGTAACTATTTTTGCTTGAAAGTTCATTGTTTTCAGTAGAAAAGTCTACTCATAAATTTTTGGTGAAGAATTCATCTTTTCTGGTTTGAAGGTGAATTATTTTGTCGAGAATTTAACAATTTTTTTCAAAAGTCACACTTCTTGGTTAAAAGTTTAGCTGTTTTGTTGAAAATTTGTCTTAAAAATTCAACAATTCGGTAGAAAATTCAACTATTTGGTTAAAAATGTATGTATTTTGTTGAAAATTCGTCTTGTCTGCTAGAAAATTAATTTTTTCGGTTGAAAATTCAACTTTTTGGTTAAAAATTGATGTATTTTGTCAACAATATTCATGTTTATAAAATAAGCTATTATTTATTAAATATATACGCATTATTATGTTATTTCTCGCCTTAAATAAAAAATTGCGTGATTTATAACATGGATGTGCAATTTTGAATAATAAGTTATTTCAATTTTAATAATTGTTAATTATAAACGGTTTAAATTGTACACCAACAGCGGCCAATGAGGACAGCTGCGCCAGGCAAGCGCAGTAGCTCTACATGCCAAACTTGGGATCACTGAGCAAAGGCACTAGATAAAAAGCTATAGAATACTTTGGAATATGTTGGAATATGTAGGAATGTGAGGGAATATTTGGGAATATAAAGAATATCAAGTATATCTGGGAATATTGAAAGAATATATGGGAATATTTCGTGACTGTACCAGGAATATCGGAGTGGTCAGCCCCTCGTATATTTACAGAACGTTGAAAAAACGAAATGCACCGAGATCTAAAAACTCGGTGAGGGTGGCCAGATTCAGTTTACTGCCCTGCGAATTAACATGTGTATGACACAATAGGCTTAATAGATTGAGCGCCAAACAAATAATTATCAGGATGCAAAAATGAAGAGGATATGCAACAAAATAACTTTTTGCTATCTGAATAGAGCATCGATAGAATTCTGAAACGCTATTGTACAAATTGCTGAGATAGAATCTTTCAATACACATGTACCGCGATAGAACCTTGTCATTTGGATACGTTCATACCTTTTTACTGCGCTAAAATGAGGACTGGCGGCTATATTTTTCCAGAGTGATTAAATCGGATGTAAGACTGTAAGACTGGGTATTGTGTGTTCTTTTGATTTTCATCTCTGGAATCGAAGCAAAACAAGAAATGAAAAGTGAAAAAGAGATGAAAATTTTTTGAGGTGTTACGCCGACTTGTAATTCTTTTTACTTTTCCAGAAGACGTCTTTTTTCACTTGTTTTGTCCTTTATTTTTTTCAACTCTGCAATCGAAAAAATTACTAATGAAAATTGAAAAAGGGTGGCAAATTTGAGGGTGACTTAGAACAGTCTGAGATCTAAGTAAGTCCGTCTCTATGTAAGCCAAAGGCCAATGACTCGCATTGCTTAAAAAGATTCTCTTATGGAACTCTGTGTACGACTGGTGTGGAGGAATTGCAGGTTCTGAAGGAAATACATAGTAACGTAAGTAGGATGAAAATGAATGTTCCACGTGCAGGGCAGGGGTCCATTACTAGGATAACATCCATCATGAGATCTCGGTAGGGGATTCACAACGTCTGGCTCGATAGTATTTTTGAGCCACTCTGCATGTATGCCATGCACGTGTACCGATCAGAATGCGAAACGTGTCAAGTTCTCTCACGTCGGGGTGGAATATATGACCTCGTAAAGTCCTGGTCGACGTACCTAATCGTTCACCACTTAAGAGGGCTGAGGAAACCCGTGGGAATTCCGAATTGAGTGTGCGAAAGAGAGACAAAAATATGATATATACTCCTCAAAGGGTAGAGTTTGGCAGTGAAAAAAGTTGTCGACAGCCAATCACTGCAGGAATATTTTAAGTTAAAAACTATAGACAGGAAAACAAGTGTGAAAAAATTTCACTGCAACAAAGTCGACAGACTGCTGTCAAGTTGCGTTTTATGGTCAAAATCAACGGGTGGGGGGGGGCCTAGCCGAATTGCAGTCCTATCTCTCTTCCCTCATCAGTAGGTTTCTGTTGAGTTGCGGACCTGACAAGAAAGAAGTGGAGGTAGTTCAAAAAGGAGGCTATTACCTTTATCGCCTTAAAAGTTCATAGTTCACAGTATCATATTCTTATGCTACAGCACAATCTTATTAAGCTACCGAATGGAAGAAACTTCATAAGACTTTCAATCCTAAAATAATGTAAGTAGCCTCCATTACTATTAAAGGTTTAAGATTTCATTTAGGTCAATTTTGCTGCTCAAGAGCTCGGAGTGAGAAATGAGTATAAAAACGCAAAATCAGAAATGGGTGTTTTTTTAGAAACTTTGTTGATCTTGCTATTTTTCATCAGTCCAAAGTAGAACAGCTCTTTACATAATGAAAAACTGAGGTTTTCCACCTATAATTTGGGCGGAATTTTCTCCAACACTAACGCGTATAACGAATGGTTGTGAATCTTACCATTCGAAATTGAACGCTATGTGAAACGGTGTATGTGTATGTTGTCGTTCCAAATAGGTTTAGACTCCGATTCGTTCTAGAAGTCTCTTGCAAATTTTTACTTGTACATTGAGAAATAAGATTACATGATTCAAAGAAATGTAGTACTGAATACGTCCAATCAAATTTTTTTTTTATCTTAAGAAATTTTTTTATAAGAAAAGAGAGTTTTTTGTTCGAAAAGCATCATTTCTTGAAGTAAGAAAAATTTTCTCCGATCATACAAATATTTGATTGGACGTATTCAGCACTACATTTCTTTGAATCAAGTAATCTTTTCTCTCAGTGTATACGTTAGATAAGAAAGTACGGAAAATACACTGTGAAAACTAGAGATATCTCTTTTTTTACGGTATCATTTTTCACGAGTCCTGTTTTTTAGTAGAATAACTTCATGCTGTTATGGTGAATGTAAAACAATTGAGTTCGTACCAAAGGTCTGATTTTAGTAACACTCGAGGCGGTTTTCTCTCAGTCTTATTTTAATACCTGAAATAACCCCTGAAATAATTTTTTTTACATCAAGCTATATTAATATCACTGTTTGTGTGGCAATGGCTATGTTTAGTATTTAAGGTAATTTCAGTGTTAGCTCAAAATGAAATAAATAGGTCATTTGAAGGGAAATATGTATAATTTGTGTATTTATTTCACTCTCTAGCTTTTTCCTAGCTTATTGTAAACTTGACGATTTAATATTATTAATTTGGTATTGTTGACTTTAAACTATTGAAAATATATATGTCCTCATATTCTTCAAACACGCCAGCACTCAAAATATAAATCTTATATAACTATAGTAGAAGTAGAGAACGCTGCTTAAGCTTGGAAAAAGTGTTAACTGTACTAAGTAATATATTAAAAAAGAATAGGTTTTAATAAAATATACACCGATAAAATATACTCTGGTAAATTTCAAACATATTTTTTATCGCGAAATTGGAGAAAGCCACTGCAAACATAAAAAGGCATGAATGAGGTTGTAGCTATCAAGGATTTACAAAGTTTTAATCCATTTTCAGGGCAGAATTATCTTTGCAGTTTTTTATATTAATAATCACTTTTAATTTGAATTTATATTTTCTACTTTTAAGAAAAATAAGTTTTTAAATTTTCAAAAGAACCACCTCCATTGTGTAAAGTTGGATCATTTTCACGAATTTTATGGTGGATTTTGAAAAAAAAGATCTATCAGAATTTGTCAGAAAAATGAACATATCTTCATTTTTTTAGATACTGGTACACTTAAAAAAAAGTTCGAAAATTTTTTAATATGCACTGTGTCCCCAGCTTTACAAGTTCAAATACTTGAAACTTTATCACAAAATATTTTTAATTAAATCGATGAAGCAGGTGTCGTCTAAAATCCTCTGAAAAATAACATATTTCGCCATTTTCCTTGTTCTTGCTTCCTCATAGAGGGAGTTTTGTAATGGTAATAATTACGAGAAATTTTTTATTCATTTAATTAAACGTTACTCAATTAAAAAATCACTATACAATGTTCTGAGCAATTTTACGGATGCACACTTTTTTGTGAAGACGATAACCGTAAGACGATTGCTGATAAATTGGTGAAATTTGCAAGGCTCATTTTTCACTACTAATTCTCAAAACTGACCAAAGGATTTATAAAGATATTGAACACATTTTTTTAGCACTTTATATTGTTTTGAAAATCGGGTTATTATAGTAAAAAGTTTGTTATTAACATAATTCAAAATTGATGCAAGAAGGGAAAAGATTTCCTGATTCGAGACAAATGGATTGACCTATAATATTAATACATTGTATTAAAGAGTACGAAAGTTTCGGTCATTTATGTCATTTGAAAAGTCTGTCTTGAAGAGAAAAACTTTTTTCAATAACCTAATCAAAAGTTCATGCGAGAAGAGATTGGCTCCTTGATTCGAAACATTTGTATTGACCTATTTGTATGTTTTTATTTTCACTTCCTCTCTGAAGAAGTCAATATATTTGTTAATTAATGAAAATGAGGAAGCAAAGTCCTCATCAAATGAGCACCAAAAAAATTGTAAAGAAAAACAAAGTGGAAACACTCGAGATTGAATTCACAGCTAGTTTTTAATTCTAAATAAATTGGAAATTAAGTCTATAAAAAACAGCCCTACTCCTTTCCCAAGTATGTTGGGTACAGGGGAAGACACTGCTGTGATTGATTACAGAAATAATTTAAGTCACCCCACTAAATCTTCCTAACTTTATTTCAACTTCACATTTTTAGCGAATGAGAGATGCAGCAATGTCACTTACCGCAATGTGACTTGTTGCATTTTTTCCAATATTTTGTCGGCTTCATATTTTCCGAAATGAAAGTTGCCGCAATGTGACTTGCCATAATGTGGATGTTCGCAAATATGACTTGATGCAGTTTTGCCAATTTTTTTTCGACTTCATATTTTTTGAAATGAGAGTTGCCGTAGTGTGACTTTTCGCAATGTAACTTGTCACAAATGTGACTTGCCGCAATGTGAATGGTCGCAAATATGACTTGCCACAATGTGACTTGTCGGGGCTTGGTATGATCCGGGCCCCAATCTTACTCGATCTATTTCTTAATTATTGAAATAATCATTGCAATCCGAGAAATTATTCTTCAATAGTAGGCTAACTGTTACCAATAATATTTTAAATATAATAAATATTTTGTCGAATTTTCTTAAATAATCGAGTACCTCCTTCCAATAATGTACCTTGTACAACCTCCATGATAACGAATCGAGCCACCTGTAAGCGAAACGTTCTTTGCTCGGGAATATTAATTAATCTTCCAACATTTTCGTCCCATCCTCTTCGCTTTGAAGTTTTCGAGTAGATTTCAACTACCACGAGTTGTGTAACTTTGATAAGGGACTAGCTGAATGGCAATCATTCATACTTTTACAAAACTGAGGTATTTACGCATACAACAGGTTTATAAGGAGACTAGAGAAAATTGACAATTTGTCGTCATATAATCAAAAGGAGGGTTTTAGTGCCCTTTTTGAAAACCCCAAAGTTATCAGATTGTTCTTGTTTCTCAAATAGTATATTATGCACCAACGGGGAGAAGCGAGACTTTCTCGATTTTTTCGTATCCAGCTCGTACTGAAAAACACACCAGTCGTAAAAAGTGCCTGCTCCCTTGGTACATAAGATATTTTTTACAACAAACTTTAGCCCCCGTTATAAAATAGAAATTATTCCTTGAAATACGGAAAAAAATAAGCATTGTTATACATACAGTTACTTGTGACAAGAAATATTTTCTTACAATTAGATCAAAAAAAATATTGTATCGTCGGGATTCGTACCGATGTTTTCTTGATTCAATGCTAATTTTTTTTCCGTGCTTCAAGAAATAATTCCTATTTTATAACGGAGGTTAAAGTTTTACTTTTCAGTCCCTAGGGAGTGAAATTTTTTCCAAATCTCTCATTCCAGAATGTTCTACTTTTTAAATGCTCCAGAATATTCTAGAATGTTGTAAAATTTTCTAGATTATTTTTTAATATTTTGTAATATTCTGGAACATGGAAAAAAATATCTGTGTGTGGGGGCGGGAGGTTGTATTGCGCGTGTATGTTTTTCAACTTTGATTATACACCAGAGTCTCCTTTCATGAACGCGCGGTTTATGCATTCCTAGAATGGCTGGCCAACACAGTTTCTCAGGGGCAGGACGAGAGACAGTTGAGACTCACACCTCGAAAGGGGCGCAGTGCACGAGTACTCAGTTCAGTATATTGCGAAATATTATGGAAAAGGTTCAGGCGGCCCTGACTGTTTACTTTTCGATACTCGCGATTTATGAACAAGGCTATTTTCAGGAAATCCCTGTTTCAGAAATAATTCTGTATGTTCCTAAACCGAGAGTTTGGTGTATTTAGGAAAAAAAATGTATTCGTACATTTTAATGAAATGCACCATTTTTTAACACAAAAGGAGGAGTTTGGTTCATTATATGTCGTGAGAATGACAAAAAATGAATATGCAAAATTCGAAATTTGTATGCCAATTTAAATTTTCTAATGAGTATTGAAGCACAGTGTATATTAAATGAACATAATTAAAGATACGCGATAAAATGAACGTGTCCAAACTAATTTGTTTACTAGAATATTCTGAATAGTTTGGAATTTTTCGGAATGTTCTAAAAATTTCTCAATTCTTCTGGAATATTTTTTAAACGTTCTAGAATGTTCCGGAATCTTCTGGAATTTTCAGGAATATTTTTAAATGACCTGAAAACCCTACAAAGCAAAAATCTACACGCAATGATAGAAGTACTTGAAAAAGCATTGTTTTTTCCAATTGTTTTACTAAATCGAGTATAGAGTTTTTCTTTACAGAGTTTATTTAAATTTGCGAAATTTGTATATTTTTGTGTAAAGTTTTACAGTGTACGATTTAACCGTGTTGAGTTTAAATTAACACTTAACCGGTAAACTTTTTTTTTTGCACCTTTAACCTGTAAACCTAAGTCGCATTTTTCAATAATTTGCACTGATAGAAAAAATCTGAAAAAACTCAGGGACCACAACTTAAGTCTCTACTCAGAAAACATGCAAAAGACTTTCAGATAAAAATAAATTATTTTAAACAATTCTTCTAAATAAATAACAGAGTAACTAAGTCACTTAGTTTTCGCCCGGACATGAATGACTCAGGTTTACGGGTTAAGTGTTATAAATATGTAATGTTTTGATCATTATAATTACGTACAGTTCCCGTGTTTAGTTTTTTCTGTGGAGTTTTCAAATCTAGAGTTTAATCTTCTAAAGTTGCTACCGCCCTTGGAATCTTCTAGAATATTATAGAATTTTCCATAATAATCTAGAAAATTCTATATTCTTCTGGAATGCTGTAGAAATTTGAAGACTGTTTGAGATTTTTCTAGAATATTCTAAGATGTTCAGGAATGTTTTGCCCTTCTGTGGAATCTTCTGGAATTCGGCAATATTGTGAAATACTTCAGGGTGCCCTAAAATCTTCTATAATTTCTTCGATAATTCTACAATGTTTTGGTGTGTTCTAGAATATCCCGAAAAATAATATTTGAGAATACTATGATATCTGTTACAATTATTATTGTATATGTAAGTAAATAATGTTTGAATAGCATTTTGGTGTGGAATACATTTTTATTTCAAATAATGAACCCAGTTAATAATTAAGACTGACACTTTTGTTATTGATTTATCTAATTTAAAAAAAAAGGTCACGAAAAAGATGGAAATCCAGAGTCTTCAGAAAGGTAATACCTGTGGGATGTTTTTTTTTTTTTTAGAAAAAGAATGATACGTGACAATAAATTTGCGGTTCAGCGATGATGGTGGACACTAATTTTCCGATAAATTCCCTCCGGACAATGGTGAAACCTATTAATTTTCGTGCCACCCAATACTTCCATTCCGTGTGGCTGATCACAGCACCATTCGTCAATTCATTATTATTTCGACCTTTTTCCGACACAATGAAGGGTTAACAAAGCGAAATTGAGGTACTGTGCTTCGCTTATAGGGATATATTTTCCACAGGCACAAATAAGGTTTGTCGCAGGAAAATTGATATTTATTGCGTTCCTGAATTTAGAGCTGGAAATCTGCCTTCCAAAGTTATAAAACTAATAGAGCAATTAGAAAATTATATAATTCAGTCATTTGATATTTCAATATATAATTTTCCTAATAAAATAGAAAGAATTGCAGATATGGAAGTATAACAAAATAAATTTAATCTAACAATGGTTTACAGGCAATATAAACTATATCGATCAGTTCTTGTACAGCCATAAATATGTATTATAGAAATTTATTTTCCTAAAATAAATCTACTTGACCAAAATACCGAATCTCGAGGGAGAAATAGATTTTATTATGGTTTCAATGAATTTTGAATCAAATTCAGAAAGCCGCGTAACAGATCGTACGATATATCTGGGGCTCTAGACTTTTTTATGAGTCGCTGCAGGGCGAGAAAATTCTCGATAGTATGACGATCATTCGGGTGGAACTTTTTTAATCAAACGATATTTCCGGCAGCAATTCCTTTGAAAGACAAATTTCGCCGCTAAAAATTATTGGTAAAGCAAAGGGGCGTAACTGAAATTATAAGTCGAAAAAGTCCCAAGATCTGAATATTAATTGTTCACTTCTTCCCTTCTAAATGTAGTAAAATAAAAAGACTCTTAAGACCATCAATATGTCAACAGTAAAGAGGCAAAGTGTTGGGTAATTCAATCGATTATACCTAACCAGAACAGGGCTTTCCCTTCCTACCATCAATAAACTTGTACTAACTTTGTTTACAAGTTTAGAGCCCCCTTAAATGGTTTTTGCATCTTTTCGCTTTTCTCTTCTCTTATTCCTGTAACTCTGAATGTTTTTAAGCTGAAAAAAACCAAATCTAAATTCTTTGCATTTTTAGTAATTTAAATAAAATTAAAAATTGATTTTAAGGTTTATAAATTGGAGATAAATGACAATTTGTGAGGAATAAACTATTTAGCTTATTGGGAAGAAACATTAAATGATTTTGAACTCAAATTTAATTTCTAGGTAAAAGCGCAGCAAAGGTTGATCGCCTTTGATTTTCTTTAAACTCATGTATTTTATTTATTTTTTCACGCTGGACACGAATCTGGCCTAAAAAACTGTCGGTCACTTACCTTTTTCGAGATATTAAGCTTCTTACTCTCGAAAAGGACGATGATCTTCGATTAGATTGAAAATCACTTCTTTGATGTATTTTTTCACGCCGAACTCGAATCTGACCGAAAAAATTGTAGAGAAAAATGGTAATCTCAGCACATATCTCTCCCCCATTCATACAGTGTCTCCGCGCCCCTATCAAAAATCATGGGAAAGGGGTTGGAAGTTCTTCCTAAAGGACACATCCCTCCCCCATCCACGCCAAATCCCCTTTTAAGGGCCCCTGGAAAAAGGGTCGGCTTGAAGAGGGGAAGGGATGTGCTCCCCCCACAACTTTCTAAAGTCCTTGATTTAAAATAATTAGTACTAGGACGCTTGGTTTTTTGGAGGGGAACCTAGAGAATGGGTCCAGTGTGAGTGGGTGGAGGTATACGCCGCCCCCTCCCTCACAACTTTTCAAGTTCTTGATTTAAAATGGTCAAGACTAGGACGCGTAATGTTTTTTATCAGAGGTGGGGGGGGCACTGGAAAAGGTGTTAGGTGTGATTCGGGGGCAGTGGAACAGGTCCAGGCCATGTGTGGAATTTTAAAGGTGGAAAAAGGGTGGAAGGGGAGGGGAAGGGACCTAGGTTTTTGCATTTTAAAAACCCTAAATTTTAATTTTTACATCGTTATAATTTGAAAAAGAATGAAAAAAGTTTTTCTAAAACGTAATCTGTTCCGAGGGTTTTCAACCTCATGTGTTGATTTTCAACACATGGGAGCGCGCCATGTGCTGAATGGTCAACACACACAACAGGTGTTCTACCGCCCTTGGTCCGAGTGGGTAGAGGGAAGTTCCCTCCCCCTCACATCTTTCGAAGATTGAATGTGTTCAACACTAGGACGCATCATTTAATTTGTGAGTTTAAACAAAAATCGAAGGTGATCAAGCTTTTCTGCAGTTTCACTAATTTTTAAATAAAATTATTTAAAATTTTTTTGATCAAAGTCAAAGAAATATTTGATAATTAGTTTAAAAACTGTTAACTATATGGATTTCATTTTTCATTATCAATGACATTTGGTTCATATTTTAGGTTCTATAGGTTTCAAATTTTTCATTTTCTCTAAAGGATGAGGAACTAACAGTTTTTAAATTACAGGAGTGAAAGTAGTAAAAAAGAATTAAGGTCATCGTTTCTTACAAGAAGCAATTACGATAAGCATGTGCATCATAAAAGTCAGGAATATAAATTATTACATTGAAATATAAAACTAAAACTTGGAATTTATAATAGAAATACAATAGAAATAAAGAACTATTATTCCTCAGTGACCGTTTGAAATAAATAAAAAAAATTCTTTTGTGATCTCTCTAGTCTTTTCCTGCCCTTTATTTTCTCTCAAATTGCGCTACAAGCTTTCGCTCTGGAAAAGAGCCCTCCTCAAGCATAGATGTGATTGTTTGCTGGTGATGTTTTTGGTGGATTTTACGGCCATGTCATGAAAATTAGTACTATTCCTCTGCGACTGTTTTGAATAAATAAATAAAATTCTTCTGTGGCCTCTCTGGTCTTATCCTCCCCTTTATTTTATTATTTAAATTACGCTACAATATGAACTATGCCTGAGGAGAGTTCTATTCTAGGGCCGCTACTTGTAGCGCAATTTGTGAAATAAGGAGTTTACACATTGGCTAGATACGAACATTACAACTTTACGACTGATTTCAACAAATTGGAAGTACTTAGAAAAGTCGCCTCGAGTTTTTCCTGGATTGTTCTTCTGTAGAAGGATTAATTTCAGTGTTGGGTAGTAACTTGTTTAAACTAGGAAAAGAGTCATATATCTAGAGGTTGATGGCACTTAACGTATTTAACGTTTACTCGCACTGTGTTTACATAGGAAGGAGATCCAGAAGCAGATTATGGAACAATGAAGCTTGTGTCCACGTGTATATAAGAACCATCCATCTCTATGAATTTCCTCCTAAATTTACTCTACATTATTGTGTTTCCAATTCAACATTTTCATTCATCACTAACCCAAATTCAAATTCCAAATTACTTGAAATAGATAAATATATCATTGAGTTTGCTAACAAATAGCAGAACTTACTAATTTAAATAATTCATAAATAATTAAATGTTTTTATTTTCTTTATTCTCCATTCTGTGTTATTTGAAAACTAGAAGTTTGAAAGCTTCTAAAATGAGAGTCATAATATTTCAACTGTTTTTAAATTGCAAGCCTCCAACTTTATTGGTACGGTAGTAAACATTTTCAAAATGCAGTCGTAAACATTCCCTTGATCTTAAAACGGACTAAAAACAAAATTTTCAATATAGAATCAATTAACAACTTAAATGAGATACTCTATACTTAAGTGTCTATAAAATATTTCTACAGGTATGTAGTGTGTATAATTTACATTTTGGCACAACTTCATGCAGTTTCTATTTGTACTACAAACTGGCGGGTTATATAGTTTTAGGCAACAACATTAGTGGATAACGACAATAAGCGAGCACTCCTCAAGGCTTTCTGAAAGTAATTATTTAAACTGAATGCACGAGCATGTGCCAACTCCAGAAGTAAACAATACATTCAAACAGTAGTTTATTTAGTGATTATATTCATAAAATCAATATTGCAATCAATTATTAATATTTTTAATATATTTCAATTTCAAATGATAATCTCAAATAATTGTTTTGAAGAAGTGAAGATATGTTGACCATGGCTGAGTAAAGCTTACTTATACTACTTAAAATTTCTTATGTTCTAAAAGTCTATCTCTCCACGTTGAAAATTGGTTACCAATTTCTCTTTTCCTTTATAAGAGATGGGAAAGAATTCGAATTCTATTAATGTGGCGATTCCACAGGAAGTTCTTGTAGAATGAATCTTTTCTGAAGTAGTCACTTCTGCCGAAATCAATTCTTACCTTACAATTTTCTCAATCCACTCAAGAAGGATTTGAATGATTATATTATGTGGGAAGCCCTGATGCCATTAGTACTTATTCTCAAGGCCTCTTTTCTTGAGACGCGAACACAAAAGGTATTTACAACGCATCAGAATGTTAAATAAGTTTGACATAGTTAGCGGCCAAGTTCACCAAGTATCCGCTCTAACATGAACTTTCTGCCGAGCCAACTAAAGTTGGCTCAATAGAAAATCTAGAATAGTTATCAAAATAAAAAAATATTATTCTTTTAGAGCTGAATTTCGATACTTTATAGTCAAAATTACGTAACTCATTCCTGATTTTGACACTGACAAGTACTATAGAATTTTCCGCACAAATAACCGCTCAAGTATAGCGCTAGGTCTAGCATTACGAAAATTTCCGTAACCTTAGCCCAGAACAAGCTGCAAAAGGGGTTAGTCTTACGGAAAATTCCGTTACGGTAGACAGTTTGATTTTACTCCTTTACTTTTGAGTATGCATTTAATAAATTCCATCTTAATAAATAAGTGAATAAGAAGCTGCAGAGTGCCTAAATTCTTAACAAGCACTTTCTGTACAGCATTGAATATGATCCTAACATTAAGTAGCTTACTACTGATGCCTTTACTCTATACATACACAGAAAAATATCCCTGAGTTATAAAATCATTGAGAGTTGTTTGATGCTATTGAAGTTATTTAGAAATTGTATTTTTACTTCAGAAAATTATTTGTGCTTTATATATCGATAATCTGCAGATATGATAGACAAATTAATAATAAAACTTGTTTAAATCTTCGTTTGTGAAGCATGTCATCCCATGAATATTATTATTTCAAGTCGGAAATTTTTTGTCACATTTTATATATTACTTCAAATAACTCGTATAGATTTTGTAATATCTTTATCTGGGATGAAGACAAAAATGATAAATTACGAAAAAGTATTTTCAATTATTTTTAATAACAGGGCATGTAGTTCTTAATTCTTTATGAGAGAAAAATGTAATCCATGCAAATATTAATCTTATTAAGTTTTAAATTTTCTCCCTAGTACGATTTTAGTCAAAAATTATACACCCTCCCTAAAAAATAAAAACAAATCTGGAACCTTACTTATCTGAGAGATGTTATTATGAGCAATTAACCTCTTTGTGAACATACCCACTACACCTAAATTCTTGAATATTTATTGAGGAAAAAAAATTCTTTCACATTTATTAACAGAAATTTTTTTAATAGATTAGAGCCACGTTTTAGTAACCCCGGTTTAGAAATTCGTAGAACTGCTGGCTTAAACAGTTTCTCAGCGCGCAGGGCGAGAGACGGTTACGACAACTTGCCTAAAAAACGCCAGCAGCGTAGTGGAAAGGCGCAGTGCTCGGGTGCTCTCATACGGCGATTGCGCAATATTATGTATTCCAATTGGAAACGGTTCAGACGGCCCTAACTGTTTGCGTTTCGATTCCCCCGATTTAGTAACAAGGCTATTTACAGGCAACCCCCGATACTGTTACGAAACCGGGAGTTTGATGTATTTGAGTCTTAGTAACTCAAAATCTGTTCAGCTGTCAAGACGAAGTGATTAGTGTCACATTATTTGCGTTTTTATGATTCTTATGCAATTATAGTTACGAGAAGCGAAAATCTTATGTCAGAGGAATTTATTACCCTTTTTGATTGTTAATGTGCATAAGAATGTATCAATCAAAATTCTGATAACACTCCGTAATGTCAATTTTGTGAATGGAAATTCTCTCGTAGCGTTTTCTATAGATTTTTTCGTGGTAAATACGAATCCGGTCTCAGAAATTGCCTATCATATCAGGATTTTGAGATAATTGAGGTCCGAGTGTCAAAAAAACCCGATTTGGGGCTTAGACTTTGTATTTTCATGTGCACTCTTTGAAAATCTGTTCATACGTTCCGTTAAAGAACTGTCAGCATTCCTTTGTGGTACTAAGTTTATTTGTAGTACTACAAAGTGCTTCAACGGCACATGTGAAAACATTTACAAAGAGTACACGTTAAAATACGAAGTCCAAGCTTTACTTTGAGATATTTTCGAAGTTTCTAGCACGTCGGGTTCAACAGCTATAAATAAAGCCAATAAAAGAAACAACGATAATTTGAGCAGTTTTAAAATCTATGATATTGCCAGTTGGGGAGATTTACATTGATATGAAAATTTACATACATTTTAATACGAGACTTAACATTAGGAAGGGGTGTAATTTTAAAAGCCTGTAGAATAGCTTGCGCTGCAAATAGTAATCTGAATGCAGAAATATTCTCTACTGCTTTGTATTCTCAACAATAATGATATATTTGGAAGAAATAACATTTCGAATTAAGAGCATGTTTTTTTATTTCGCATACATTATTTTTCAATCATAATTGAATATGTACTCCTGTAAAATTCAACTCCCGATATAAGAACCCCCGGTTTACGATATTCCTAAAACTGATGGCCTTCGCAGTTTCGCGACAAGAGGAGCATCGATTACTTTAAATTGCAATTTTTGAAACAGAAAGATTAGGGGGAAGGTGCTCACAGTTTTTTGGTTTGCACAGGGAATTAAAAAGAATATCTACACAATTATTGTAGAAAATGTCTTAAAGCCACTGAGTATCTACGACTTTATTGTATTAACGTGTTTCGGAAAAATTATATTTGTATTCTTCCCGTAAATAAATTTTTTTTGCAACACCCACCTCGAAAGTAGGCCGTTCCGTGTATCTAAATTATATGCAAAGTGAGTCATTCCTGATAAAAATGCGGAAATAATATTTGCGCATGCGCACTTTGATTATTATGTACTTTCCGCATCGGTGGAATGAACGCGCATGCGCACTTTGAAGATAAGAAACTTTCCACATCGCGACGATTACATAATTTTTTTTTTCATAAAATTTTGTTTACCAAATTTTTTTTTCAAGCATCTTATTTAAAAAAAAAAAAAATTTTCAGACATTTTTTTTCCAAACTGTTGTTTTCAAAAAAATAGTTTACGAAATTTAAAAATCTTTTCTTTCAAGATTAGTATTTTTCGTCAACTCCTCTAGACACATCTTTCTCGGACGGGCGTTGCAAAAAATAGCGTGTGATACACGTGCGCATAGTTGATTGCTAACTCGTGTGATTGCATCATTCGCCTGCAACTCGAAGCACTCGTCTACGTTTTCACACTCGCTTCGCTCGTGCACTAACCACCGACTCATGCTTCGAGCCTCCGGCTTATGCTGCGATATTCACACTCGCACACAATCACCTATTTTGCGCACTTGTATCACAAATAACTATTTTTTAACAAGATAGTTTTTTGACAGTTCGCAATGACAGGTTATTTTGACTACCTACTTTGAGCTAATATTTGAGAAAAACAAGCTAGTCAAACAATTTTGCGTTTCTGTACTTACAATTTGATAGCATTAAGCTTGTCCAATTTGTGACAAAAAGATTTTTTACTTCTGAATTGTGAGTAATATTCGAGAAAATAAGAAATGATTATGTGTGTACATTGTAGGTACACGTGTCCTCACACAGGTGGACATAGACTCAAAAGGTCACTAAGGACTTTTCTTCTTCTAGTTTGAACTATCCGAAGTATTAGACTTTATTTACACATTTCAATTTTTCAGCTTATGTTAATTTAAAAATAAGCATCTATACGAGTTCAGAGTTTTCTCACTCCCTGTGGGCAACTTTCCCTTATACACATGTTTGAAAGGGTAAGAAAAAATTCATCTTGAGATTTTGAAAATTTCAAGGTAAGGGCTTAAGTGATAGGGTGAGGAGCAGGAGAGGTTGGAGGGATTAAGGGTTAAAGAGGCGTGGCAAATAGTAAAGGAGATCTGGTGCAGGAGGGAGGGTTAAAAGGGTGCGATGTTTAGAGGGTATAGGGGGAAAGAAGTTAGGGGTTGTAAGAGGGCAGGACTGGAGAGAGAGAGAGATACGGGATAAGATGATAACTTAAGGAGTTCTTATGACCGGGGCGTAAAGTGAGGGGAATATGTCTGATAAGGGGTGGAGTGCGTTACATGCTTAGGGGGTAAATAAAAAAAGGGAAAGGGGTAGAAGATAATGAATCAGAGGTATGAGTGATATAGAGGAATAGGAGCAGAGAGTGATAATATAGAAATATAATACTAATCGACTTACCAATCTGAACGAGTTTGACAGCATTGCCATTGTGCTGCTTGAGTGGTTCATTGCAGCTGGCATGTGTGAGATCCTTGAGGGGATTGGTACCCTCTTCCACGAGGTTTCGAGTATTTTGCATAATAGTTTTTTTCGCGTTTCTATCTCTGACACGACTTCCCTGACTACCGTTTTTTGCGGAGGCAGTTTTACTAAACCTTATACTTCCCTCTAATGTTTCTTTACGATTTTTGTCGTTTTTGTGATTGGCAGTGCTAGCCTTTTGCTTTCTGTCGTCGTTTCCACTCTTGGAAAGGCGACGTGGAAATGCGGGTGCGGAAGTTAATCCGCTTTGACGAATAGGGTTTTCGTAGATTCTAAGAAGTTCATCTGCCGGATAAATGACGTACATGCCAAATTGTCCTTAAGCCCGTAGTTGACCTTAAACCCACGAGAGTCAACATTGCTGTTCTCCAGTTCATCATCGTTGGTGCCACAAACGGCAAATTCGTGCCAATGACAATTTAAATCCAGTCCGATGACGAAATGCGCAAAAATCCACATTTTTCAATTTGAGGGTTTATTTATGTTCTTCATCGCAAAATATTTTTCCTTTTTATTAAATTAATGGTATATTGATCTGAACTCGCTTAGAAGACGATTCATCTCGCTTCTGGAACAGAAAGACAGAATTTTTATTTAATTTACAGGGTCAGTCATATTTTCCACTTGAGACAGAATTGCAAGAACAATCGAATAAAAGGAGATATTGATTATCTAGGAGACACTAAATTGGACATTGTTTCTCCAATGCACATACAAAATAAAGGACAATTTCTGAAATTTTGTAATAACTAGTGCAAAACGAATTATTAGCGTTTGCTCCCACACTTTTTCTCCATACATCACCTCTACCGCAAAACTCTGATCCAATTAGTTTCACATTTTTTTTTGCTTTCTTAAACCTCCCTTGTTTTACACGAAATTGGAAAAGAAACTTTCACTGGATTTGTCAAAAATACTCAAGTCACGCTACAATCATATCAGTGAAGTAAGCTGTAAAAAATTGTCTTCTTCATTTATATTTGCGCAAGCTTTTAAATGCCATGCCTTGCTTGCAGTCGACAGAATGTGAGAAATGTTTCTCTTGCATTTTCTAATATCTATTATAAAAGACTTTGAAGTCAACGAGCGTGAAATAAATGTTCCAGTTTCATTTTATTGTGTTAGGAAGTATAGCAGCTAATATAATTTGACATTTTAGACTCGTAGTAATAGGAAGAGTAGTTTGTGAGAATCTAAATTTTCAAATATGTATAGGAGAAACCACCCTACAGTAGATAATGATTTACAGTAAATAATCTTAATTAACTGGAAAACTGGCAAAAAAAGTTCATTATTTTTGTTAGTATAATATTTCAACAAGGATACTATAACTTCTGACGAGGTTTCATTGAAATTTTAGAATTAATTAATGTTTGAGAGCATAAAATTAATTTTTAACCCGAACAAAAAATTTAGCTTCTTCATTATTCATACTTTTTACCTTAATGAAACATTTCTGTGGCACGTTTATACATTAGAATCAAAGCTTGAAGTTTAATGAACAATATTTATTGATACAAAGCGTTCTTTTTTAAATATTCATAAATATTTTAGGACTTTTTATTAGACATTGAATTTTCCAACAGTAGATAACCAAAAGTAGATAATCCCAAAATTGCGAAAAATTTCGCTATCAAAATTGGCAGCTCTGTGACTGTCTCGAAGTTGTTTCAATTAAAAGGTTGTGTTTGTTTGTTTATTTTGATTTGTGAAGTTCTTAAATTTAAGTTATTGTAAATAATAAACTAAGAAAATAGCGTAAATTATTAGTTGATAAAAAACACATAAATTTGAGTTGTGTTAAGGAATCAAATGGAAAAGATATCATTTTTAGGATTGAGGTATGTCAAAATTCTTAACTTTTCTGTCATCACAAGTCAGGTTAAACAATCGTACCAATCTCACAGAATATCAGAGATACAAAAATTGTCAAAAATGTAAGCTTTTGTGATTCTTGTAAAATAATCATCGTTTCAACGATTATTAACTCAATAAACTAATTTTAATTGAAAGTATACTAATGATAAATTTTAATTATCGAGAATTTAATATTCTGTCATGCCCAGGAGCAATACCAGAAACGATTATTCACTCAGAAAAAAGTTTCTTTTACTCAAAGAAAATTTCTTTGAATCAAAGAAAAATATGTATTGGCTCTCAGTCAAACAAATTTTTCTTTAAATCAAAGAAATATTTTGGTTGCCTTCCTTTTTGTGGTTCAACAGAATATTTTACTGTTTGAATGAAAAATTTTCTTCCATTTTACGAAAAAATGTCTTTAATATAAAGAAATTTATATTGTTTCAATGTATATTTTTCTTTACTTCAAAGAAATGTATATTGTTTCAATGTAATTTTTTCTTTAATTTAATGAAAAATTTAATTCATTGAACCTAAATATTTCTTTGATTTAAAGAAATATTTTATCGGGATAACAAAACAATTTTTTGAAATCAAAGTAATAATTTATTATGTATCTTAAGCAAATAATTTATTAGATTAAAAGAATTATCAATTTGAAAAGAAAATATATATTTATTTGTTCAAAACACAAAATTTAGTTGAATAGCATACATTTTTTCTTTCGGTACATTTATTTAACTAAATGCAAACAGTAATTTCGTTTCTTAAATGAAATAATTTATTCGTTTGAAAGTTTTTTTTAAAGATATTTTTGTTATAGAACCGTAAATAATATACATTGTCATTTTCTTATTTCATAAAAGCAAAACTTCAATTCATTGGAAAAAGCTATAGTTGCTATTGGGAGGGAAATACGGATCCAAATATGTATATTATTTTCTGTCTCACAAAGAAAATATATATTATACTTATTTTAATTAAAAAATTAATCTCCTAACACAAATTGTTTGTCAATACTTAAAGCAATAAAATATTCAGATATGACCGGCATTGTTCGATGTTGTGGAAATAAGGTTAGGAATCACCATACATTTAACTTTATCACAGTAAAATAGAGGAAATAACACTTAAATAAAATTGTGGGATTGTTTCGAGTGTTAAAATAATTTCTTTGATTTAAAGAAATAGTTTCTTTGATTTAAAGTACTGAACTCAAATATATTACTTCTTTCATTTTCGTCTGAAATTTCTTTGAATCAAACAAATATTTATTTAAATTAAAGAAAACCTATTACAGCAATAATTTCTTTAAACCAAAAAATACGAACTACATCATTTTTTAAGACCAAATAAATATTTTTTTATTTTAAATGTATTTTTGGGTCGGTTGAAAAAAACTATGGTAAAGAAACGATTTCTTTAGTTCAAGACAAATTTTTTTCTGAGTGCCTCTGAGATATCCTAAAATTTTATAAGTCCTATGAAATCTTTTCAAATCTTCCGAAATTCTCTAAAACTGCACGGAATTTTTGAAACCCTGGGAAATCTCCTGGAATATTTGAAAATCTCTTCGAATCTTTGAAATCCTATGAAATCCCTTAATTTTTTAGAACCACACGGAATTGGTTGATTCCTTTAAAATCACCTAAAATATTTTTTGCAACACCCACCTCAAAAGTTGACCTTTTCATGCTTCTAAATGGTGTCTAAAGGACCTTATTTGAGCAGACTGTGCGCGAAACAATTTTCGCGCATGCGCAGTTTGAAGATGGCTTACTTTAGGCACTGGTGAAAAAGCTGCGCATGCGCACTTTCGAGATGAGGTACTTTAGACACTGGCACAGTTAACTTTTAACACTGGTGTTGGTATCTTCTTGAAATAAATTGTTATTTAACTTGAACAAATCTTTTAATGATTGAAGTTTTGTTTTTAAGGTTTCTTAGCCATTTTCGTCCGCCGTACAAAAGGGCATAAGTCCCAAAATTTGGCACAGAAAAAGGGCAGAAGCCCCAAAAAGTTTTTT
>CAKNWU010209093.1:0-11264 GCA_932072015.1 Andricus quercustozae | reverse complement strand
ATTAATAAACCTTTGAAATTTAATATTAAAAATCTTTCACAAGCATAGTCTTCACCAAGCACTATTAAAACAAGCTCAGTCAGTAGCTTAGCCCGTTTGCTCTAACGCAGTGAGATTATTGGCTCGCATATTTTCCCCTCACGTCCAGAATTGATTGGGATCTGACACTGGGAGTGCTATTATCGCGAATTCGTGAAATTGGTTAGAATTTTTAAGTGCATTTTAATTTGTTTCTAAAATGAACTTTACTATTGTTTTTCTTACTTCCAAACAATTAATGGATTAAAAAAAAATATCAATCGAAAACTAAGTGTAACGTAAGTTTCAACACATTATAAGCTCTAATGAAGTTTAGTTAATAAATTTAGCAAAAAGTTAGATTTAAAATATGAAAAAATGAGTTATAGACGATCAGAATTGTAATGTGAATTCTAACCTAAGTTTCAGGTTGTGGTTTCTTAGATGATGAATATTTCAAATGCTACTTTATTTTGATTTCATGTTTATGTTAAGTTAATTGAAGCTTATACTGCGTTAAAACTTACATAAAGTAGCAAAATAATTGTTTTTTTTTTACAAAAACAGTTTTAACATGAAGCGCGTTTTTTAACTGTATATGCTTTTTGGAAATTATCAAATGTATAAATGAATTTTTATAATAAATCATCATTTTAGAATTAATGAAATTAATTTTCAGATCATAAAATAGACTTTTAGGGTGAAAGGTAAATTAATTATTTGATTTTACAGTTTACAAATGAATTATTGATTTTAAACTTAAAAGAAGGAAGATTTTTCTTCACAAATATCAATTCTAAAGAATTCGAAATCTTTTTTTGAACTTTATAATTATTAAACAATAATTATAATAATGTTATAATAATTATATAGTACACAATTTATTTGCATATTTTATCATTTTAAATAAGCGCGCGATCAGCATCCAATGAGGTTGCTCGTGCGAAAAGTTTCTTGCATATGAATAAGCCTTTATGTTTTACAAGTTTATTATATAACCTGCAAATGATATTTATCAAGTCGATATATCTATTTTAATTGCGATAATATTTTGTACTTTCATCATTCTTATTAAGTTATGTCCATCATAGTTCGTTTACATGTGTGCTTTAAGGTAAAAATTGTGTTATTAATTATACAAAATGTCGAAGTGGGCAAAGTGAAAAATAGGTTCTTTAGAAATAGGCTCAATGACAATTGGGATCCTTTGGAAGCCCAACTGAGGTATCATTTAGAGCTCATTTATCATTTTGGGTCCCTTTTCAGCAATTGGGGTTAATTTTTGTGGCAGCTACTTTGGAACCAAAAATGGGTTCTAATGGAAACCCTAGTTTTTTCTGTGCTGTTTGACCGAACCCCGGTTTAAGCTAATGCCATTCGAGGCCATGCTTGAAGCCGTGTCTATATCGGTGTTTCAGTGTACTTCACTCACCAGTCATGGACAATCCCCCCCCCCCCCCCAATATTCCGAAGAAGTTGCCACCCTTTCCCGGCGCATATTCCTTGGGGCTCCTTACTATTACTTCGTGATGATATTGTTGTTCGTCCAGCTACCGGACACTATATTAGTGACCTTCACAAGTAAAAATGCCTAATGATATTCTATGCATGCACGCTCGCTGCCCTAAGGCAGTGTTTTGTAGACGCAGTATTTTGTGAAATATATAGACACATCTACACTTAATTAGCTGTAAATTCCAAAATTGTAGCTAATGATCGTTTGAATGTGCAATATATATATTCTACTTTGATATGGAATAAAGTTAAATTTAAGAGATTTGATTGTTTCAATAATGATTCTATAGGAACACTAAATTAAAAAATTAGTATTTTTACAGTTTATAAAGAAAGCTTCATTAGACATGCAAAGTATACATTATAGTGTAATATTAATAATATATAAACATCATTTCATACTCGCGCTCATTCACAACATTAAGGTCACCAAAAATACATACATGCAGGCAGACACCCACAAAATTCTATGTTTTTTGGAATGAGAATGTGAACATGATTTTCCCCTGACTTTGCAAAAAGAACCATTTTCTTGCCTGCAACACGGGAGCGAAACTGCATATTCCTATCCAGTGATGAGTAATGAAGAGTAATGAAGAAGCACTGAGTCTGTATAGGCACACATGAATCAATTAGTAGAATCAATTAGGTAGATTAGTAGAATAATGGAAAAGTTTTGACCATTGAGGTGACTGGTAGAGCTTGTGCATACACCTTTTTGGTCAAAACTGTTCTACTGTTCTACTAATCTACGTCCATGGGACTGCGCCCTCACTGATTAAAAATACCCGATGCCGCACCCACTATTGTACGCTTGAGAAAAAAAGTCTCATATGTTACACAACAGGGAACCGATTTTCACCTCGAGTGATTCCGGCCTCGCTTCGCTCAGACATCAAACTCAAACGCCGCCAAAATCGCCTGCGAACTCCCTTGTAGCATAACTATTTAACTATTATAACTATTATCTTATTAACTATTATAATGACTATTTTACCATAATTGTATTCAAATAATATTATACAAAACATATTTAAATGAATAATAAAATTGTTAAGTGATAACGCGATTTTTTGAAATTATTAAATGTGCAAGTCAGTTTTTTCATAATAAATAATCATTGTAAAACTAGTCAGGTAACTGTTCTATGGATGTTCTGTCACACTCAAATACATGTCTGCTATCTTTGAATCTGCTCTCTGTCTAAGTCCGTCCACATCAGTGTACATACTCTTGACATCTACTTCAATTTTGAATAGCTGAAATTGGATAAAAGTATTAAAACGTGATACAAAAAAATGGAAGGAAAGAAGCACAAAAGGGTACGTATTTTTTTTAATTACTTTTTTTCTATTAAAAGAATAAATATTCTAGCTGAAAATATCTAGATAGGTCGCAATATAGAATCATATATAGTAACCTACATATGTGACGTTATTTCTAAAGTGTACCCACTCAAAAAGTCAAAGTTGTCCAATCTAAGTTAAACTTAGGCAAAGTGTTGTGCTATTGGATAGTACTTTATGGCGAAAAAATGTTGTCATTCGGATAAGTATTGACCGAGGGACAGGGGGTGAAAATTTTGGGATTTTCGTGGATATCGTCTATTTCGGCGATTTTTAACAACTCTACTAATAGTGATAAGAATAGTAGATAAGTCTTAAAAGAAAGCTGTGGTTTTTTCCTACAAGATTATGTATAATAAAAAGTAGGATTCAAATTTTTAATTTATGAAAATAAGCTCTGAGTACTTCGGTACGTGCATGACGCTGGCGCTCGAGTCCCGCGCGCGGTGCACCCTGGTGCCTTCATGGTTTTGTTTTTACGATGAGTAATAATATATGCTAGTATATTTGATCGCTCTATGCATTTAAAAGTGTTCAGATTGCCATTATTTAAATGCCTGCATTACGTACACTGATGAACTTTGAAAAATTTTGAATGTTGGAAAATCAAGTTCTTGAATAAGAGGTCTGGTCGGAAAAGTTTTTTTATGGATTAAGTGAAATTAAAGCTTGGGGATTTTGTCATGTAGATGTCTCGTCTTATATCTGCTTTTCTTTTCGCCTTTCGTTTTTTCAGTGCTTGTTGTTTTCACTTTGTTTCCTAATTTCCGTTTCTTTTATTTTGGGAAGTAGTCGCATTTCGTGGCTGAGGAAAATTTCTTCAATTGAAGTCTCCCATCTTCAGTAGTAGGCCAGTCAGTAAAGTATGAAAAAGAGTGTTTTGGTGTCACTATTTTGGAGTGGAAGCGATATCGATATTTGTGTAGTGCTGATGCCTGGGATGAAGTCCTAAATGTTTTTAATAGCAATATATAGAGCACCTGACCGGAAATCAGTTGACCTGGTGTTCGAATCCCAGCGGAGTGAAAGGAGTAGATATTTTTTTAGAATAAATTTTATTTTAAAACTTTTAAATGTTTTTAACAGCAAATTCGCAAACGCAAGATACTGATATCTTGGTCGCATTCTTCAAAAAACATGTTTTAGCGAAATTTGAACAGCGCGCAGTTTCTTGCGTTTGCGAATTTGCTGTTAAAAACATTAGGGCCTTCATTCCAGGCATTAGCACTACACAAATATCGATATCGCTTCCACTCTAGAATTATGACACCAAAACACTCTTTTTCATACTTCACTGACTCAGTCAATACTTATCCAAATGACAAAATTTTTTCCCCATAAAGTACTATCCATTAGCACAACACTTTGCTAAAGTTTAACTTAGATCCAACAACTTTGACTTTTTGATTGGGTACACTTGAGCAATAACGCCCCATATATGAGCCTATACATTATTATTGTTTTTTGTGAAGTTGCGAGAACTTGAAATTTATGATCTTGAAGTTTTTTAGACGATTTTTAGTTCTGGAGACCATCGCTTAGTTCAGATTTTTGTTATTAAAAAAATTGTTTATGAAGGCTAGCATACAATAAAGCAAACCCGAAAATATATTAACTTTTTTCTGATTAAAGAATTTTAGATTGGAGAATTAAAAAAAATTAATTAAAAATAAAAAACTGTCAACTATTCGAGCACCGGTAAACTCAAAAACTGGGAAGCTTTTGGCAAATCTCAACTTTAATTCGAATCGCTTGAGAGCTTTACTTGATCCGAAAACTTATTAACCCGAACCCACTCAACTTCGGGTATTGAGTTTTATCCACACCTTTAGCAATTATTTAATTCCAGTTTTCTAAAAATAATCTAAAAAACGTATATATTACTAAGCCGTGTAAATTTCCGATGAGTTATTAATGGTTACTTTGTGTATGATGATACCCGTTACAAAATTTAATAGTTTGTTTTACTGTTATCGAATCCACATTAAAAAAAAATTGGTTTTCTTTCAGTGTACAACGTCTTTGCTGGATACACTGAGGCTGATGTTCTTTTTTGGTGCATATGCTTATCATCAGGACAAAAGAACTAAACATATATTCAGTTTATTTTTTTATACGAAATAATTTGTAGACTACATTTTCGCCCTTAATAAACAGCCGACAGTTAGAAAAAACTTGGGGTTGAGATTCAACTGTATTCTAATACAATTAAATTATACAGTTCTAGTGTATTTAAATTAAATGTCTAATGTCAATACAATTATTGTTAAAAGATAAGCTATTAATCTTTTCGTGGTTAACGAATACCCTTTAATATATTCTATATTCTCCTCTTATCAACGTTTCAAACGCAAAGTGACAATGAAATTGAAATTGAAATGAATAACTCATTAAGAACTGCCACATCATCCCGCGGATTTAGATTAAATAGAAATTGTATTCGAAACGAAACAGTATCATGCTGACTGATGGTGGAATGCGTCGGAATCATTCGGAATCAACCCGCTTTATAAGACTGATTCAGACTAAATGGGCATTTTATTTTGGTAAGCGTAGAATCATTCAGACGGAATTGAAATTTTTTTCAAAGGGAAATGGATTCATTCGGACTAAGGGTGGACCGTTACGGAATCATTCGAAACGAACTTGCATCAATTAAAGAATTCAAACTGAATTAAAATTTAACTCCGATTGCTGCGGAATCATTCGGACTGAGGATGGAATGACACGGAAGAACCCGGAATAAAAAGGCGCCTTACCAGGAATTCAGTCGGGATATAATTTTCATTCTGATACTTCCTAAATCATTTTGACCGAGGGAGGCATGGTTTGCATTAATTCGGAATGAGCTCGCGTTATGCGGTGGATTCAAACAACATGCAAATTTTTGCTACGAAACGTACGGGCTGAGAGTAGAATGGCACGGAATCAGTCGGAGGTAATGATTTTGAACTTCTTTGTACCTGTTTTTCAACTTTTACTGTAGAATCCTACCCCTCGCTAAGTAGGCTTCGTGGTTTATAGAAGACCTCACGTTAAACTTACCGATTCGGAATTGGCTACGTCATACTCTTCTAGCTGAAAGCTTTATTATTCTAACTACTCACGAAATATAGGTGCTGCCATAGGACAAAGAGGCAAAGATGTAAAGGTGTCCTCAAAAAGTACGGTTCATCATATAGAATTACAATGGGCCACAACTGTTCAGGGATTGGAATGTATGCTAAAAATAATAGGAATGCGAAGATTAAAATCCTGGAGCGCTGCCGGAATCCCACCTTAGTATTAAAAGATATTTTCGAGAGTGTGATTCGAGAGTGAGTACATTACCAATAACTATTGAAAACATATACTAGTCTCTGATAAGAGCAATGTCGTATCAGAATATTTTCTTAAATTCGGTCTTTCAATTTCGTATTATGATTTGGTATTTTTACAGCTTTCAGTGTTTTCTAGTTTCATCAGAAAAGTTAACCTTTTCGTTCGCTATTGTCAGTGTTTATTTCTGTAAGGGTTTTGCGTATATGGAGATATACTGATACTCGAGGACTGTTTGGATTCACGTCAGAGATCATGCCCAACTCTGTGCTTGGTATACCTCCTTCAGCATGCCCGGGAAGCAACTTTGGGCGCAACACCAACAAAAGAGTATCCTTCTGCCGAGCTTCGGACATGTGTGTTAATGATAAGCGTATTCCAAACTACAAAATATCTGAGAGACAGAGAGTAGGATATAATCCCTGAGAGTGGCGCCAAATAGTCTTCGATTATCGGTAGATCTACTCTAGCGTGTACGAACAGCGATCTTTGACGCGATATAAGCGAAAAACTGTCCACTTTTGGACTTTTTGTCATTCTGCTTACGACTGCGCTTTCGGCTGCCCTTGTTCTCATTGACTGCTCCTGCTGAGTGCATCCTCCTCGCCTAAAAAACCAAGTTTTACACGCCTGTCACATAATAGTACATTATGCAACAAGGGGCAAAAGTAGAAGATTTTTCCCTTGGGTGATTATACTGCCCTTACGAGAATATTGTTCCACAGGGTGCGTTCATAATCAACCAAGGGAAAAATATACTTTTGCCTCATGTTGCATATAGTATTTTATTCCACTCTCGACTGAAAGTCCACTTTTTGGCCATGAAAAGCGGAGTCGAAACAACGTCGCATTCTTACGAGATTTTTTCAAAATGAAAAAAAATGTTTGAAATTTTTGGAAAAAAATTACTTTTGCACCGCTAAATTTTACATTTGCTCCGCTAATTTTACTTTTGTCCCACAAAACTAGTTTTCGGGACAAATATGCTACTTTCGCCCCGCTTATCGGGGGCAAAAAGGTGTGATACGAAATGTCGCTTTTCAGTCACGCTGTAGACTGGAGCTTCCTGATCAATAATATGCATGTTTAAAAGTCTGGCGTATTCTAGTTTTTCGTGGGTGTTGCATGAAATTTCGGTTTTCAGGTGGTCTATTGAAGTTCTAGTGACACTCAAGGATGGTTTGGCGTCACACTCGTTCATCGTGCGCAACTTTCTGTCTCTTTGATGTTCCGTAGCTTAGGACCCTCCGATCGATAGTATTCTTGACTGAAGGTCGAGAAATGAATACTTATGCGTTGATTACGCACCGTGCAAAGGACGAGAGATTCAACTCTCTGAAAGCTGTAGTTGTTGGTTGTCACAGGATATTTTCCAGCTCAGATAGTAAATACGGTTTTTCAAAGTTGCATGCACCTATGCACCATTCTATTTACGTTATGATGAACCTTTAAGCTTTCCAACAGCCTGCCTGCCTGCCTTCCTGCCTGCCTCTTCAACCGTTCCAACGGTTAACTCAATTTTTCCACGACAGTATAGAGCGCAGTATCTACAGAGCAGCCTGCCTGAAAGGCGTGCTGCCCTCTGTGCAGCGGGGAGGCTAGAAATACCTCATCCCTGATATATCTTTCAACCATAAAACTTTATGAGCCCGAGGCGAGCTTCTGGATATTTCGCCAAAGTCTTGTGAAGCCTCGCTGTTTGCGGAATGTTCTTGGATTTCTCGCAAAAGCTCTCAAATCTTACTGTTTATAAAGTCTTATAATTTTATTTTATTCATACTAAGCCGTCTTATAAATTTCCCAGTCTGAAGCCAATTTAGTTCTGTTTGCACTGTTATAAAACGCTCTAGTGTTTTTACAAATTTTATCAAGGTGGGTGTTCCACCATTCTGCTCCTTTCCTAGACCGTAGCTTGTGGGGAATTCGAGAAGACTGCCTTTGAGTTCTTCTTGTGAGAGTATCACCACGATTGAGAATCTTCAGCTCAGTGCCTCTAGGTATTCAATTAAATCTCTTCTTC
Organism: Andricus quercustozae; assembly: GCA_932072015.1. NCBI lineage: Eukaryota > Metazoa > Arthropoda > Insecta > Hymenoptera > Cynipidae > Andricus > Andricus quercustozae. The sequence continues at coordinate 3,047 of CAKNWU010209093.1, read as the reverse complement.
TGCCGTTGGTGTTTGTGCTCCCTGCATACTATATGGCGGGAGATTGTGTCACAGCCCAATGGCAGAGTAATCCTTTTCTCTAGCAGTGCTGAATTAGAACCCCCACCTCTCTAAGAGATGGGGGGCCCGTCAGCATCGCCCTGAAAATAAGATGAGGCGATATACACCTCTAGTGTTTTCCGCTTCTTCCTCTAAGTCTTACCTGAATAACCGTGAGGTACCTGGAGCAGAGATTAGAAACCAACTTTGCATTTATACCTTTCACGGATATGCATGCCCTTGGTGATCTTTCGCGTGGCCCCCTTTCATATGGAGCCACAACCTCCTTTCGCCCCTTGTTACCTAACATACTACGAGATACAATGAAGTAATAAAATACTTTTGTCAAACACCCGCAATGGAAATGCAACTTCGGACGCTCGTCACGAGACCACTGTGACGTCAGTCAGTTGAGAAATCGATAAATTCGTCGTCGCTCGACAAATTCCTGCGCCGCATTTCCATAGCGAGTGTTGGACAAAGTATTATGTGAAAGTATTATGCTCGTGTGATTTTCGAGTTCGCTGTGCTCGCGCGGCAACTTCACGCTCGTCTAAGATCGCCAACTTCTCCCACTCTCGATGCACAATATACTATTTTTTATAATAAACACCCTCAAATCAAATTATTTCAAACTTTTTCCAACGGTTTTTTAAATGTTAAAGCATATCTTGAATAAGATGACAGCTGATCCCTAATAATTGCAAAATGGGAGAAAATTGGGTTAAAAAATGCTGACGAAAAACTTCTAAAGATGGCATCTTCTTTAACTTTGGACCGGCAGAACGATTCTCCGAAGGAATTAGGATCCTTCGAAAAGAAATGCTAACTTATGACCAAAAATTGCGGTTTAAATTGGAAACGTTTTTTTAACTATCTGGAAACGTACTGGGGTGGAAGGAAGGGGCAACTCTGCATTGGGCATCTACCTCACAGAACATACAATCTATCTGAGACGTTAAACCACAGATTGGCTGAAAAATTGGGTGGACGACATCCACGATTTTGGAAGGTCTTAGGTAAATATGCCAGTGATGTAAAAACTAAGATACGTTAATTTTATCGGGCTACACTATTCAAGTAAGGAAATGGAAGAGACTTTTCAGATTTGTCTCTTCCTAGGAAGTGTTTTAGGTGTCCGAGAATTGGAATGACTGCGGGTTTAAGGAGATGAAATCTACTCATATAATTCGTATAATATTTATCGCAGAAATTAGGAGCAGGACTAACTTTGTCTTCTGGAGGTCCCGGCGAAGATTAGGGTCTGCAATTTGCTGCTTCACACACTTTTTATATTTTGTTTGGTGGAACGCTCACGGATCATGCTTAACTATGTCTGTATTTGATATTTCTGAGTTCAAAGCCCCCTGATCGATGATATACATCTCTGAATGACGAGATAAGTATACTTTACTGTTGATGTTTCGCCCAAAGTCGCTTTTATGCATGCCAAAGGATATATCGACACTCGAGGACTGTTTGGCGCCACACTCAAAGATCATGACCAACTCCCTGCCTCTTTCATTTTTTAAAGCTTAGAACCCCCTCGTAAGTAATATTGATGTTTGAATGTTAAGAGAAGAAGCTTTTTGTTTGCGTTGCGTGACGCAAAGCTACCCTAGGATTTTGCTAAATCTCCTTTAGTATGCTTGAAAAGCAACTTTGGGCGCAACGCCAACAAAAAGGTAACCTTCTTTCCACCTGCAGACATGTATATTATTGATCAGTTCGTCGTAAGATACGAAAGATCGAAGAGGCAGAGAGTTAAACATGATCGCTCAGCGTGGTCTCAAACAGTCCTCTAGTGTCGATAGATCTACTCTAGCATGTACGAAAAGCGACATTTGATGTTATACGAGCGAAAAAATCTCAATTTTTCGACTTTTTTCATTCGGATTTTTTTTTTAAATGTTATATTACGCAGTAGTTTGATGGTTCGATGAAATTGAGGGTTGCACTTTTTTCTTGATGACTCCAAATGTATATACATTCACCCAGGCGTCGGTATGGTATCGACGTGCTTACAATTTGCACTTGATCTTAAGGCGCAAAGAGATTAAAGTGTCAACGAAACTTTTTAGGAGGGCAGTACAGTGAAGACGGTAACGTTCTTGTTTTAAACCTTGGGACAAGCGTTCTCTCTCACCATTCGGCATTCTAAAGCGCACACAAAATAATTTCGTTAATTGCTTATATTATAAAACTGTATGACTGAAAGAAAATCACATCATGAACTACATGAACGACCTCTTTTATTACATTAAGTGTCTATTAGAAATTTTACTTAATTTTACTAATATCCCTTTGTAGTCTTTCGTTAATATTTGTTTTGTCTAGAATTGATACCGCATCCTGTCCCACACATGAAAAAGACGGAATATTCCTCCTTTATTGAAAGATATTTATTAACATTGTTCACAATTAATTTGTCATAAATCACACACTCTACAGTATGTACCCATCACGAAACAATGATTTTGATTCACTGATTAAGTTCAAGGTCACGATGGCCCCAAATCATGATTCCCCGTGTTACCCTACCTTCTACTACCATACTTTAATTTAAATTCATATTCTAACAGTATTGTTAAAAGAAGTCATCCTGGATGAAGGAATCCGAATGAACAATTTGCTCTCAGGGGTCAGCGTCGGAGATTATTTGAGCCCTGATGACATCAAGAGAGATGTTACAATTTTCAATGCAGAAAAGGAACTAGAAAATGGAGGGTAAAATTTATAATTTGTAAACTAATTATTACTTAGAACCGTAATGACCTACAATTTAAAGAATCTTTCTATTTTTAATTATGATGTTCAATTATTATGATAGAAAATTATTATTTAGATCCTTAAAAAAGTTCTTGGAAACGTGTGGCGCAATATAAAAACTTCGCAACTGCAAAGCAGTAACAAACCATAGAGGTAATTTGTTTAAGAATTATCATAATTCTTAGAACTACGTATATAATAGTATATTGCATTACAAGTGGTAGGCGATGGCCTTTTCG
>CAKNWU010209075.1:0-11297 GCA_932072015.1 Andricus quercustozae | reverse complement strand
GATAGTGAATTTACTAATTCTGTTTGTTTTTGAGGAAATGCCAATAAATAAAGAAAAGTATAGGCAGCACAATTACAAAAAGTATGCTTTTTTTGTAGCTTTCAACTTGAATAACAAATTAGTTTTTTGTAATCGTCCGCGAAATTTAACCAGCTTCCATTTCAAAAAAGAATCTCTAAGGTCGGTTTGAAAATACGATCTCTGGAACTTTTTAAACCAAAAATTCCACTTTTCCCTTTATTTTCCGGCGATGATTCACCACTTATCTCGTTAGCTTCCATGGTAACAACATACCAAATGTTGAGGACACAAAAATTAACTTGAAAAACTATCCTTTATACGGGATGAAATATTTGTCCAAGTCATTTAAGCACCAAAAGACCAAAAGAGTTGTGTATAAAATCTTCGGAACGCACAATATGGTATTAACGGTAATTCAAATTTTAAATCGTTTTTGGTCTTTTTAGGGCCTCAAAAATACGGAAAAAGAATCGGATGTGAGTGAAATAAAGGTTTACGCCTGAGTATATTGCACATGTGCTCTATACAGTTTTAATTAATAAAATAAATTTTAGATTGCAATGAAAAAAATAAAATTGGAGAAATTCTATCAAATCCCTCGAAATCTTGATTGCCAGTTCAATGAAGTATATATCCAAAATAAAATAAATTCACTTCAGTTTTTGGCATGCCAATAATAGGGCTAAGGTGTCAAGAATTCGTGCTCTTGCCCTATATATTGAGAAAAAACTTAACTGAATCATACCACTTGAATATTCAGCATATCTCTAATAGTGCATGTTTAAAAATCAAGTGCTTAATCCTTCATATTTAGATCATTATAATTGTAATATTAATAATAATAATAAAAAATTTACATAGTGGGCTTAAGTTTTAGAGAAACAACATATTATTAATGATATTGATATAAATATTTTTGTGATAAAAAATATATTTGCCGGTTACTTTGATAGTGATTAAAAATCGAAGCTAGAGGACAATACTTTTGTATCAAGATACGTAACTTCTTTTTCTCTGAGTAATTTCTAAAGTATAAGATAAAAATACGAAATGATGAAATTTATCTTTCCAGTTGTTGTCACATATTTTGTAGAATTTATATTAGTTTTCTAAAGCTTTAAGTAGGGTGTTAGAGTAGACACTATATCAATTTGCCATTTAAAAACCAGCCTTCCTTAGAACGTAAAAGAATACTGCCTCTTATCAAATGTAAATATCTCAGAAGGACAATCTTAACGCCTTCAATGTAAAAGATAACAACCATATTATATATTATATAAGCTAATTAGGCATTAGAGTATTCATTAGTTACATTCTTAATCAAATTCCTCATTAGTACATTCATCAGTCTTTCCTCTGATATTAGAAAAGATGAGGCTTGCCTGTACTTTGTGCTTATCCTTGGCCGTTATCCTTAACTATATTGGTGAATATAATAATATAATATATCTCTGATTTTATTTAATTTTTGTTAATCTTCATGCAAATTAAAAATTTGAGATGTAATATTGTACGGAGCAATTTTACACGTACCCAACTGTGAACATCCGTGTCCACGCCTATCCATCTGTGCACGTCTAAATTGTGACGCACACAGATGAAACACTCCTAACTCTGATCGTTTCAATTAATGCAAAGACCATGAAGTTTCCCATTGATTTAACATGGGAAAAAGTCAGCTTTTTGTAAATCAAATATTTACACGCGATAATATGTTACAAATAATTCCACGATTCAGTATATTGTTCAGAATTCGTCAGAGAATAAGAATCAACCATAAATTTTGAGGTTGAATAATTTTAAGCCACTCTTTTGAGTCCCCAAAGAAAACCCCAAAAGTGACAAATTTGAATTTTACGTAATATGGCGTTTTAATCACGCTTTTTAAACGTGTTTAAAAAATTAATAGTCATTCATCGGTAGTTTAAGAATACACAGTCATTTTCTTACTAATATTCAAGTGTTTAAACAATATTAATTTGTTTGAATATTTTTTTTTTCAGTTAACTCGCGAAGCAAACGTATTTTCTAGGCTTTATGAGTTATTTAATCAATGATAACAATAAAATAATTTGTTAAAATAATTTTACAATTATTTAAATAATACGTATTTGTTCAATTATATTTATTACCTAAAAAAAGCAGGAAAAGCATTTTATCTCACTAAATTTTCGACAAATTTAAATTGTTCAAACAATTTTTTTATTTACATATTTTATTTTTGCTATTTGTCGAAAGATTGGAATATTTTTATGTTCTACTTTGCTTTTTGAGAATACTCTTAATTTGTTTAAACATCTACGAGTATTCATAATAAACAAACTAGTACTTAAAAATATTAAAATTTGTAGAAAATTTAGTGAGATGAAATGTTTCTACTACTTTTTTTTAGGTAAAATATATACTTGAACAAATATGTATTATTTAAATAATTTTACAATTATTTAAAAAAATTATTTTATTGTTATCATTGATTAAGTAACACATAAAGTCTAGAAAATATGTTCATTTCGCGAGTTAACTGAAAATAATATATTAAAACAAATTAATATTGTTTAAACAATTGAATATTAGTTAACAAATGACTGGGTATTTTTAAATTACCAATGAATGATTTTTTTCAAACGTTTAAAAAGCGTGAATAAACCGCCATATTGCGTAAAATTAAAATATGTCACTTATGCGGTTTTCTTTAGGGACCCAAAAGAGTAGCTTAAAATTATTCAACTTCAAAATTTATGATTGATTCTTATTCTCTGACGAATGCTGAACAATATACTGAAACGCGGAATTATTTGCAACATATTATCGCGTTTAAATATTATATTTACAAAAAGCTGCCTTTTTCCCATGTTAAATCAATGGGAAACTTCATGGTTTTTGCGCCACCCCTAAATATTAACCGATTTTGCTGTAATTTGGACAATATTTTTTTTGGCATTCGAAAAAAAGTGGTGGGTGAGAGCAGAGAAACCTATTTTTACGCTGATCAATTTTATTCCTGACAAATTTGAAGTAGTTTATACCTATTTGAAAATGATTAAATACTGCTAATATTTGTATCAATACTGATCATTGCAGAATAGATTGTCTAATGTCATGAGGTAAATTATCTCTGGATATTCTTAGGATTAAATTTCCTTATATATGTGATCAGATATCTTATTCTTTTTACAAAAATGGTTTTTGAATATTCATGAAATGTAAGAAAATGGCGCATGCAGCACATTACAAAATGTTTTTAAAATAATCCTTTATTCAATGCAAATACTTCAAAAAAACATTTTTACTCACATTAAGGAATTAGTCTTGGTAGTGTACATTTTTTATTCACTATTATTTTTATTTTTTTATATTATGCAAGGTGAACCAAATTTCCAACCTCACTAAAGGAAAAAATCAGCCCGCCGCGCTGGCACATTCTCATCGCGCTCATCTCGCGCTCAGATATTTATTCTTTGCACTTGAAATGCTTAAATGAAACTTTATCAAAAACATCTCTTTTAGATCCCAGTATTTGTATGCATCTTCATATTCTGAATTTTCTACGTATTTAAGTATAGTTAAAGATTAAATTGCTCATGTCTCTGTAGGCTTGGAGGTGCAAATTCTCATCATAACACTTGCGCTACGCGCGCGATTTATGACAGACATTTCTAAATGTATATTTATGTTCTGAATTACCTTACAATAAAAAGCTACAATCCTTTCTCTTGACATTCTTCTCTATCTTGCGTTGCTATACTAAAAATAGGATTAATGTTTTCTCATTATTTTTTATGGTTAAAACAAAATATCCTACAAGTGATCTTTTAGACTTTTTACGTATCTCGCGTCTTTTGGCCTTATATGGGAATTTTCGATTTTTGTATATCAATTTCGACAAATGAATTAAAAACGAGCAGTCCGGTCAATAAATGGTTCAAAGAAATGTTGTGGGAATTTTTAAACCCTAAAATTCCTCTAAAAACTTTCCCTTGTATTTCGCGTCGTTTAGCTCAAAATTAGAATTTTCAATTTTTTTCATAACATTTTATATAAATGAAACCAAAACGACATGTTCTATCAAGAATTATTCAAACGAGAATTGTAGATATTTTGAAGGTCTTCAATTCTTCTTCTATACTTTTTCACATATCTAACGTCCTTGGCGTAAAAATGGAATAATCTATCTTTTGGTGATATTTTCTATGGATAAACCCAGAACTGTCCGTCAAGCTGGTTAACGAACTGGTTCTTTCTTTTAGGGTCTAACAAAAAGTGTGCTAAAGCTCGATTTGATCCGCTCATTTTTTTCGTGAGTTTAGTATTTATGTGTATTTCTTTCTTCAGTTTGGACCTTCAGTGAATGTATTATCAAGCCTCCGGAGAAGAAGGTTAGTAAAATAAAAAACGAAACTTGATCTTTAAAAAAAGAGACAACGTTTCGAACCATATGTGGTCCCCTTTCAAGCGTGTTAAAAACTTTGTATTATAAGAAATGTTATCAAAAATAAATTTAAAAACAACATATTTGAGTGAAAACGTTGTAAAATGGGTAAAAGTCTTGGACAATGAAATAGAAACATAAACATTTAAAGTAAAACGAGCACAGTCAACAATATTTAGTGATAGAAAAAAAAGTCTAAATCATAGGAAAAGTAAATAGTGTAGTAATAAATAACAGGAAATAATATCCATATGATATGTATTTACCTGAGAGAATTAGTTGAAAAGAAAAACAAAAGTGACAGTGATATTCAAGTGAAAAAATTGGAGTAAAAGAGGTGTTTAGGATAACGAATTCATCAACAATGCCTGTCATTATATATTTTTTAAGATATATAATAACAAAATTAGTAGCTTCAACTGTTCTATTTTAATGTTATTATACGTCAACATTAAAATATCTGTTTAAGTAAAAAACAATAAAAGGAATTAGAAAAATATTGTTTGCAATATGATGAAAAAAGTTTGTGTGTTAAGGTCAGGTTCATAAAAATAACAGTATGAGTTACTGAAAAGATGAAATCTTACCATCATTTTTGTGCGTAGACATTGCTATGAACGGGGATAATTCCACGTTTAGTTAAAAAATGAAAGGAATTTACATTTTGTTAAAGATTTAAGGAGTCATACAGGGAGCTTCGAAAACAACAGAAAAACGTCACTTTTAGACGCCATAAATCAACGTTTGTTCAGAAAGGCATCAATAATTAGTGCAACTGTATGTCCTCTTGAAGACAGCAAGAATTGACATTTTTTGAAAAGAGGAAGGATTAAAGAAAAAGTTACAATATTTAAATAATGAAAAATAAGTGAAAATTTACTAGCATGATGAAAATCAAAAATTACATAAAGAACTGTGAATTTTAACAAAACAATTTCAAAATTTCTGTATAGGTAACTACATAATAAGATTCAAAACCCCGCAAAATTTACCTATAGTACCTTTAACGAAACAATTCCAAAAAACTTCATGTAAAACAGCCAGTAAATTTTACAATCGAAAATATTAACATAGCTCACTCTCAGAAAACTGAAGGTTATGTTCTCGCGACACCATAATAATATTGAACAACACAAAAAATCCACCCTTAGCACTTTTAAAGAAACAATTCCAAAACTTCTTCATGTAAAACAGGCATTAACTTAAAACATTAACAATATTCACAGAAGTTACCTTCATGAAACTCTAGGCTGTGTTTTTCCAGCGCTATATTATTATTTATTGATCCCAAAAATCCATCCATAGCACTTTTAATGGAAACAATCCAAAGTATGACCACGCAAAACAACCAAAATATTTTTAAATTAACAATCATTAGACCAGTCACCTTTTTAGGAACCAAGTAGATGTCTCCAATCCCAAAATAACATTAAACAACCACAAAAAACCACCGCTAGCACAATTAACGTACCCCATCCTAGCTGCCTCCAACTAAAAACTCCAAAAAGTTATCAAACTGAAAATAATCATATCTCTTACTTTTCCAACGACTCTGAGTAGATATCCCCATTCCAAAAGTAATAATCCAGAAACCATCCCTAGCACATTTAACGAACCTTATATCAGCTAATATGCAGCTATCCCATGATGCCTTTAACTAAAAAGCGCTGCAAAATTGAAAATTAGAAATAATTTATAATTTACCTTCCCAAACCTGCAACAGATATTTCCATTTCGACAGTTATGATCAACAATACCAAGAAACCACTCCTATCACATTTAACGAACTACATTGCAAGCTGTCTTCAACTAAAAACACCAAGTAAATTTCAATTTGAAAATAATCACACAAGTCACCTTCTAAATCCGCTAGAAGATACAAAAAAGAATTATCAACGAAAAAAGTAATAGTTGATACTTCAAACCAAAAACATTGACATTTTCAATAAAAATCAGTAGAATTCAATCAAAAAATACGAATTTTCAACAAAATGGTTGAATGCTAAACCAAAACAGATGCATTTTTAACTAAACATTTGCATTTTGATCCAAAAACAATGTAGTTGAATTTTCAACCAAGAAAAATTCTTCAGTCAAGAGTGAAACAAATATCAACCAAACTGTTGAATTTCTAAGCCAAAAAGGTCAATTTTAAACAAAAGCTTTGGGGGTCATTCACAAAATACGTGATACGTCGAGTTTGAGGGAGAGCTTGTCAACTTTTCATTCTCCGTGTTAAGAACAATGGAAAAAGCATCACACAGGCGGGTAGGGTGTCTAAAGTTCCTGAAAAATGTATCACGTATTTTGTGAATAGTCCCTTCAATCTTCAACCAAAAAGAATTAATTTTCAACAAGATTTTTAATTTTCAACAAAACCAAAGAAAACAATACTTATAAAAGAAGAATTTTAGAATCGATTTTCATAAACGAGTTCAAGAATTATTCCATAAATTTAAAAACAGAAATACTTTATGTAAATAAATGTTATCACAATATCATAAATTGGATTTTCAAATTCCTAATGCCTTGACGCGCTATTTTCATTGTAGTTGAATGCGCCCTCTATATAAGAAACTTTGTACTATACTTCTAACATAACCTTCGTCTTGTTTCCTGTCACTATTACTTCGTCCGTCGTTTGACTATTGCGGTTCGACTACCACAATCTATGACATTGTAATTTTTTTAATTAGCTAAAAGAATTTTATAAACTTTTTATTAGGTGCAATTTGCCTGAGGATAACCGACAGATTGAGGTCGAAACGTTGCAATAATGGAACTTTTTTATGATTAAAGTATTAAAAATTGTTTTTAAAAAGTTGTTTGTTTTTATTTACATTTTCAACCGAATAATAATATTTTAAATAAAGAAAGAATGTATTCTTATTATATCATTTTTATTCAATTTCGGGATAAAATTAATTACCTGGCATTTTATATGTGTGCGTAAATAACATGTAAATTAACAAAAAATATTTCTAATAACATATATTATATAAAATATAACATAACCTCAAGTCTTTTTATGATATGCAGAATTGGACGAAAACGTTCCAATCAGTTGACACATTTACAACTCATTATGTACCAACATAAGATTGTTTACTTGAAACAAAATGTAATCCCCTATTTCGTGTTGCAGAATTAAGTTCACAGTCCAAATTTGGACCTGATGGCGACCCTAATCCTGGTGTTCCTCATTGTGAACCTTTTGTTTCTTCTTCTGGCAGACATTCTCCAGACACGACTCTTACCCTTGCTACACCTAATTCTTCAGCCAGATCTCCTCCACCTGCCGAGCCATCCCTCCGTGCCAGATCCAAGTCTCCTCGAAACAGGCAAACTATTCCTCGCGTACTTGGATTTAAACTTGAAGAACTTGGATTTGTTCGGCTTATTCTCCGCAAAAATCCGAACCGAGTATACGAACTTCGAAGATACATTTTTCCTCCTGATGCACTAATTCAATTGAGAACCAAATATCGTAACCTTACGCCAATACCTCCCGAAGAACAAATTGTATTATCAACGTTCAGTGGTGACGTCTGTGCAATACTTGAAAAACCACCATGCAAACACACGCTTTTCCGTGGATTATATAAACCTGATCCTGTTGTTCATATGAAGTCAGAACGGGCGAAAATAAACATGAACAGCCACAAGGTTGAAGAATTGACCATAGAAGAAATCGCGGAATGTCCAGTAAGCAACCAAAATCCAATCGCAAAGACTTTTATGGTAATACGTCTGTAAACTACAATGCTTTATACTGTTAATGAAAAATAAATGAAAAAAGCTCACGAGTATGTCAGATCTCGCGTTTTGTGCACGGTCTTTAATCTTACATCCACGTTTATGCGTAGGCCTTTCAAAATTAATGGTCATAACAGTGACAACTGTAATTTTGTAACTTTTCATTTCCTTCCCAGGATGGCCGCCGGACCGGGAAACCAGAAAATGAATGAATTTCTTTTTGATCGGGAATTTTATAAATTTTTTGAAGAAAAATCTACCCAATTACTTGACATACCACAAATTGTATATGTATGATTTAATGCAATTTAGAATAAGTTCGATTTCAATTTTTCTTATAAATGTAAGTTCACTTGTTTATATTTCCAATTTTAAAATCATTCAGTTTACAATGCATAATACTAAACTATTTTACTTTTAAAATTTTCCATTTTAAGTAGTGATGCATATCGATCATTAAAATTTTTTTCTAGAATCTCGTCAGAATAAATTGAAACCTTGAACACCATACTCATCACATCGAGACGAACGATCACTCAATCGAGATGATCGTCTCGTCTCGATCGTCTTTTTTCATTACAAATTCTTGATCTCCATTAAATTTCAGTTTCATCTAACTATGTTTTAAGCAAATCTCGATTTTGTTAAAAAATGATCGATATGCATCACTAATTTTAAGTCTTCATTTTAACGCAGTTTTCGTGCCAAAACTCAGGTTTCTGGAAAAATACAGTTTTCTATGATTCTAAGAATTAAAGAAATATTATAAGTAATTTCCGATGAAAAAAAAAAACATAATTTATTACGAAAAAAGTTTTAAACTTACGAAAAGTAATTATTTTGTCAGTCGGTTGAGTAGTTTTTGTAATTGAATTTCTGCTTACGGTCGCTTCTTACTCATTTCTGAAAAAATTTTGGATTGTAATAAATCGTGGCTTTTTTTGAGAAAAAATTCCCTACAAATCTACTGTTACTAATTTAGACTATAAGTAAACCTTTAAATAAAATTAATTGTTGAAACAAAAAATTCCTATGTCATGTTGAACTCTACACTCTAAGAAAAAGTCTATTAACAGTAAAATTACGTTCCTTTCAGAATGCGTCCTTTGAAGTTAAGAAGATTTCTTTTGTCCATCAATAGAATCGTTTCACTGTTTAAAGACTTATCCGTTAAATGCAAAACGGAAGTAGTTTTACTGATAAATGATTTCTTTTGACTTTGAAAAGAATTCCTTTAACTATTAAAGGATTTCATTTGTTGGCCAGCGGAGAAAGTGCGCTTGCGCATGATTGAATGTCGTTTAGCAAAACATTGGCAGGTACGTGTCCTGAAAAAATTTTTTTTGATGCAGGTAACCTCAGTTTTCATTGCTTTTGTACGCTTTTGACAATCGAACTATAAATGATGTTTTTATTGCTTTTGGCAGTCGAAAGTTCTTAAGACGTTCTTTGTGGAATAATTGTGTAAATCGTCCTTAAATTTCATTAAATGGTATGCTTTTTATCCAAAATGTAGGTAGACCTCAAAATCGCAATTTTTTATTTAGATTTAATAAAACCTAAAAAATTGTCTCTGTTGTATTAAAGCAAGGGATAAAATAATTATTGCATGCCCCCAAACAATAAAATAAGAATGTAATAAAACGCGAGAAAATGTACAGTTTTCCAATTAAAATATTTAAGCGAACCAAAGTGCATCTGAAAGGGTAAGGCTTATACTTTAAGTTATTTCTGTCTGTAATTTTTCGAACAAAAATAATATCGCGATGCTACATAACCTCAAATATAGATCAAATCGCGATTTTCGCACTGTTAGGTTAGGATATCTCAAAACCCTGACACGATAGAGCAATTCTTAGGCCAGATTCGGGTTCAGCGCACTCAAAACCTTCAGAAAAGTATACTCTGGTTGCTGGTTCTGACATTTGGTAAAATTTTGTCGGCCTGTGTAATAATCGACTTTATATTTACATTCACCGAAATTCGTCTTTTGTACATTTCTTGCACGCAATATCATGCAATAAGTTTTCTTTCAACGTTCAAATGATTTTTTCTTTGGTCCGACAATAGATTTCATTTCAAAATCAAAGGAAATACTTTCACAGTTAAAGGATAGCTTTTGAAACGACAATCCTTTAACTGTGAAAGGATTTCCTCTCATGCCATTTTTGAATGGAAAATCCTTTAATAGTGAAAGGAATCGTTTGTCAGTCAATGGTCTGTTTTTAGAGTGTATTATATTAAATAAAAAGAAAGTAAAAAATTTATTATTTGTCATTATTTTATTGTATTTACCTTAAGAAATGGAGAGGCACAATTTTTTCAATAATTAAAGAATTTGCCTTTTTACCTGATTTTACATATGGGTCTTATCAAATGAAAAATAAACAAAAAGAACTGTATCAAAAACTGCAAATTTTTTTTCCAACCATAAAAGTTGAAACAATAAATAATTTTACAAATTTTTGAACTCCCAGTTTTTGTGTTACTCAAAATTATATAAATTAAAATTATTTTTTTTAGGTTTTTTAAAAATTAAAAAATTAAAAGATAAAAAATAATAAATAATTTCTGTTTTAAATTATAAAATCTTGTAAATAATTGTGCGAGAAAATCCCACATTTTGGCGAAGCCATTTCCGAAATATTATAGTTGATATATATATAATCATGGAGTGCTATGATACCAGTATGACCCCTGAACGAAAAGGTTACATGGCACGACTGCATACTCTGTGGTGCGAGAAACACCCAGCGCTCTCGCATTTTTCGCATCAACGTCTGCGAAACCGTGCCGAGGAACTCCGAAAAAGGGGTTATATAAGCGGAGCGCCTACTCAACCGCAGCCAGAAGAAGCCTGCAACAGAGAAAGAGAGGCGAGACTCAGACCAACCGCGAGCAGACATCCAATAGAGGAAGAGCGATGCTTCAGGACCCGGAGAAACATCAACATTCACGTTTCTCTTAAGCCCAAAGATCTGGCTGAACTGGATGACGAGCTTCGTGGAGATTTTTCCGAAGAACCTGACCTCTGGATTATTAATTGTAGTGTGTATAATGCAGCAAGAGCTTTGGCAGATGCAAACCGTAA